>JAPVLO010002258.1:0-37141 GCA_027257055.1 Cephalopachus bancanus | reverse complement strand
CTTGGACTCCCGACTAAGTTCCAAGGGGAACCCCCAAGTAAACCAGCCTTGAGGTCTTGAGAAAACACTTTTTCCCCGGGAAAACCCTTTACAGGAGAAGATTCAAAAAAATTTAGGAAATTTTGGTAGTTAAAAGGGCTTCTTGCCCATCCAAGCAAATAGAGAAAAGCCACCAGCCGGCAGAAAGATCTCCAAGGTCAAAATGATTAAGAGACCGAAGATCCTCCTTTGCTCTCAGTGTGAAGTGGGAGGTCCCAATTTCTTTAGTAAACAATTAAGTGCAGTGGCATTGGAAACAGGTTGGGCGAGAGGTTCCTGCCTTCTCGAAAGAGGGTCGACGTCAGTTCACCGTGAAAAAACCTTCACCATATAGCAGAGGATTTGCACTAAAGACATACCAAACGCAGAACGTGCTGAAGGAATGATACCGGGACATTTTACCCATGACTGGGGTAGAGGAACGGAAAAGGGACAATGCCTTCACGGTGACCAATCTCCTTCGGATGCTGAGGTCCCTGCACCCAACCCGCTCTCCGTTGTCGTGAGGCAGTGATCTCAATCATACCTCTCGGGTGAAAAGAGTTTGCTAAACTCCGAACGGAACCGGACCAGCGGACCTCGCATTGGTGAATTCGATTTAGGAGTCTGGGAACGTTGAAACAGACAAAAACAGCAGAAAAGCACACTTACGTTACGACATTTCATTGATTCCTTTTATTTAAAGAATGCTTATGAGTTATGTAATATCATTGCCATAACTTTAGATAATAATTAATCTAGTTATGTCAATTGCAAAGGACTGTAGTTCCAGTTCCGAAGGAAGGGAAGATGAACCTTGCGAGAGCTTACTCTAGAATCTTACAACTCTCACGCCCAGATGTGAATACTGGGCGATGTCACTTGTGGTTGGGATGGGTGCGTTACAGAACGCCCTGTCTTATTTGCAGTTGCTCCATCCCATATAGACGAATAAAAATAGGAATAATGGGAGTACTATAAAGAAGAAGTTCAAAATAACTATAGAGTTGAACCGTTCAGTTTTGAATCTCCGCATGGGTGGTGATGGACCAAATCTAGGGTTCAAACCTGGCTTAAGGAACTCCAACCTGTGCTCACAATCCCTTAGAAATTAATACATCAGCTATGAGTTCTGTCCAGTCCTTCACTGTTGCGATAAAGATGCTCAGACATAGCCGGGTGGCCGAGCGCATGAGCATCGGAGGCTGAGAGTAGCTGCCAACTCCAGTTAACCATCGTTAAAATGCAAACTTCACAAGGGATAAAAGTACCAGTGTCCAGTTCCAACTTGGTCCCAAATTTGATAAGATGTGGTGAGCCTCAAAGGTCAAGCAGGGGGTGTTCATGCCTCCACGAGAGACGAGAAGTAAGGAATTCATTGCAAGGTGTTTACAAAGGGGAAAGTCCCCAGGAAGGAGGGAAATGTTAAGGGGGGGGTTTTTGTGGAGATCCCCCAAGCAAAATCCAAAAATTTAAGATCTGCTGGGGGGTAAAGTTAAAGGGGCAAATGAAGAGGCTGGGTCAGAATCGGTCTCATCAAAGATCACGGGGAAAGTTGGTCGGGAACAGGAAAGAGGATTGCCTGAAGCCAGGGGTTCGAGACCAGCCGGGCAACTTGGCGAGACCTCGTCTCTACAGTAAACCAAAAAATTAGCCAGGCGCGGTAGCACATGTCTGTATTTCCCCGCTACTTGGAAGGCTAAGGTGGGACGATCCCCCGACCCCATAGTTTGAGGCTGCGGTAGCCGTGAGCATGCCACCGTACTCTAGCCTGGGGCGACAGAGTAAGACTCCAACTCAAAAGAAACAAAGGTCTTAAAAGCAGATGTAAACAAAAATTTTATATGGCAGCTTGTTTTACATTTTCCCTTTAAGAGCTGCTATCTTCATTGTTGAAAATAATGTATGCTTTAACGTGAGATATTTGCTGTTAAAATCGCATCGTTCTTCTTTCTCAGATAAGACACTTTGATGCACACGGGAGGCAGTGCATTTGATGATGCCTCCTAACCGTCCCGATGCTATTGTGTTGTTCTGGGTACTTCCTATTTAATAGCTTTTCCCTTTGGGACGGGCTTTCACGGCTGGCACTCTCCTGGGGAGGGAGCAGTGGACACAGTGTCCGGTGCTTGGCCTGAGTCCAAGTAACATAAAGCAACAGGCAAAGCTCTTTCACTCAAGCTGCCTTTCTGTGGAACTCCTGTTCTTTTTAGGCCACAAAGTCTTCTGATGAGGACTGACCGTGGAAGGGCCTGTGCCCGGTTCTGTTTCACCTGGTGGCATGCGGTGTCTATCGGGGGAGGCGACAACCGGCCCCCGTGGGCATGAGGCCTTTCAGGAAATAAGATGAAGTCTTTCTCTAAGATGGAGTACTGGTGTCAAGAGTCCCCTGCACACTCTCTGACATAAAGACTTTTCGACTTTAAGTTGTGAGCTTTAAAAATGAAATGCCGTGTTCATTAAAATTTAAATTTAAAAAAAAGATTTAAAATATAAGCTGGGCTCGGTGGCTCCGCCTGTAATCCCGCGCCTTTGGGAGGCTGAGGTGAGCGGATCGCCGGAGCCAGCGGGTTGGAGACCCGCCTGGGCAACTCGGCGAACCTCATCTCTGCAATAAATCAAAAAATTCCCCGGGCGTGGTAGCGGCGCCTGTCCTTCCAGCTACTCGGAAGGCTGAGGCGGAAGGATCGCCGGAGCCCAGCAGGCGAGGCTGCGGGGCCGGGAGCGGCCCGCTGCACTCCAGTCGGGGCGACAGAGTGAGACTCCAACTAAAAAAAAATATATAGACACTGTTTTTTCATGCAAACTTCCTAAATCTGACACAAACATTGAAAGAAGTGTGTTTGCTGGGAACTGCCAATGCCTCTTCTTGTCTGATTCTGCTTAACCTGACTTCCACCTCCCCCTGCTCTGACATCCAAGCCGGGGCTCTTTTGATTCTGTTTTGGGAAAGGGGGAGGCCTTATTATCCTAAGGAACCTGGGGACATGGTAGAGACCTTGAAGTGGCTGCCTCTGGGCTATAGGCACTAAGAGTGAAAAAACCTCCCCACAGCACCAGGGTAATGTGACTAGCATTGGAAAGTGCCCCTGGTTGCAGAATTTCTTCCCAGAGAAGCCCCCATAGTGGTTGTCCTGTCTCTAGACTGGGACATAAAATGACTGCCCCTTGGTAGTCGGAGCAGTGTCCTAATGCTCAGGCAGGGGGACACCCACAATTCCTGGACTTTCAAAAGGGCACAGATAGAAGGGGTCCTCACTTTTCCCCTGCATCTTCCACACAGATTTCTGGTCTCTAACACCAGCCCAGCTGAGGGGTGCCTCCAAGAGTTATGCCGGGACCCCGGGATGTGCCGGGCACTCTAGATGGGGGCATTGTTTGGGAGATTCATGCTCATCGATGACTAGAAACCATCAACATTAATTTAATATCAATATTAAAATATTATTTTGCTTTTAATATCAATATCGTTTAATATGAGACGTAAAAACTGGCCCGTTTCCAAACCGAGGCACGCTGCCTCCAGATATGAATAAGACAAAGCAGGCCTCCAAGAAGCACATGCTGAGCAAACTCAGATAGCCAGGGGGTGTTTAATACACAGTACATGGTGACACGGATGGGGGCAGGGAGAGGGGGGAGGTTGGTGTGGAAATAGAAACAAACTCCATGATGCTGGAGGAAGAACCAGAAAAACCAGATCAGTCTCAGGAGGAATCTGATCGCTCTCAGGCTCCCCAGAGGGAAGGAAGAGGAGGACGAGGAGGAGCAGAGGCAGAACCTGGGAAGCAGAGGTGCTGTTCTCACACCCCCGGGCCCCAGGATACCTCGACCGACAGGGTGACTTCTCAGATGCTGCCGTATACCTGATAAACTAAAACTTCCTGAGAACACCATCCCAATGCCAGTGAGAGCAGGGCCCAAGGCACAGCTTCCATGGTAAAGGATGGTCGGCCAGGGGGGGCTTCCGAGGGAGGGAGAGCTGAACTGCTTCAGGAGAGGCATGCGTCCTCTTTCCCACTGTCTGACGTGCCGAGAAGTTCTCAGGTGGCAGGTGGGGAACGTGAGGACCACAGACTGTGGGGAGCTTAGCAGGTGCCAACATTTCACCCCTGTTATGGATTCTATTGGATGGTAGCTGATACCTAGTTTTCTTTTTCCTGTCCTCTTCATGATGAAGTGGAGCAGACCACCACCCAATCACCTAATTACCTGCCCCCATAAAAGGAAATGTTTAAAAGGCACAACTTCACACATAGTCAACATTCTTTGCTAAGCTATCATCTGACCACAAGGCTGTTTGAGTGATGGCTGCCATATTTCCTAACTTTAACCCCCCCCTTTTCCCTTTGGGGGAGGTGAATCTCCTCTCTCTTCTGTCAAATTTTACTTTCTAAAAAACTATATCATCCCATCTAACTTCTGTACAGCCCTTTGCGTCTTTCAAGAGTCACTGGATTGCACACTGCACCCAGGTGGGTCTGACCTACCTTTTGGGGGCTCCGGCAAGGATTCTTAATCTAATATTTTTAGCGGTCCCACTGAGATTCTGGTCCCTAACATACGATGTATCCACTTGTGAGGAAAGTTACTCCATGTTTTAGAAATCAACATGGGGATTTTTTTTTGAGTTGGAGTCTCACTCTGTCACTCAGACTGGAGTGCAGTGGCCACTTCTGGCCACTGCAGCCTCGACCTGATGGGCTCTGGCGATCCTTCTGCCTCAGCCTTCCAAGTAGCTGGGACTACAGGAGCACGCCACCAGGCCTGGCTATTTTTTTTTTTTTTTTTTTTTTTTATTGTAGAGCCGAGGTCTCCCCAAAGTTGCCCGGGCGGGACTCGAACCCTGGGGTTTTGGGCAATCCACTCACCTCAGTCTCCCAAAGTGCAGGATTACAGACTGAGCCACAGAGACCACCCAAAAGTTGGAATTTAAAAAATAGTACATGCCGGCTCGGGGCTCAGCCTGTAATCCCGCGCCTTTGGGAGGCTGGGTGAGTGGATTGCCTGAGCCCGCGGGTTCGAGACCGCCTGGGCAGCAAAACCTCATCTCTACAATAAATAAAAAAATCACCCGGGCGTGGTAGCGCATCCCTGTAATTCGGCTACAGGGAAGGCTGAGGAGGAAGATCGCCAGCCCCAGCAGGTTGAGGCTGCGGGGGCCCGGGGAGGGGCCACTGCACTCCTTTGGGGCGATAGAGTGAGACTCCAACAAAAAAAAAAAAAAAAAAAAAAATGTAAAACTGTTCAAACCCAGAAGTTCTTTATATATTTGAAGAGTCCCATGAAGTTCCATCCAGTCATTTACTTCAGTTTTCAGAAGTCCACTTGGCAGACACCCTTGCCAAGAAGACACGGGGTCGTATTTTGTGACAACTTAAGAGCTTCCCAGCAGAGCACAGGATGATCACATCTGTGTGAAGTTAGTCAACAGTCAGGGAGGCAACCGAGAGTGGTCGCTCAAAGCAGAGCTCGAGAGTCCAGCTGGCATAGGCATGAGTCCTTCTTCCACTTTTTCCCTGCTGCGGGACCTGGAAGAATCAGGGGCCTGTTTCCTCATCTGAGAAATAGAGATGATAATAATACTGGCCTCAGAGGAAGGTTGGGAGGCTCAGAGACCCGTCAGTACTTGACACAACTCAGAGGAACACTGTTCTTTAAAGAAAAGAAAGGAAGACAAATAGAAAAATCAGAACCAAAAAACCCAATGAAGTCAGACTTCCCTCCAGCACATTTTTTTCTCCTGATTTTCCAAGAAGTCTCACCAAGAAAATCTCCATAAAATGCAAATTCAACCACCAAAGCACAGAGTGTCCACATAGAAGCTGGTTTCCCTGTAGGGTAGTTGTTCTGAAGACTTTCCTTTTGTTTCCATAAAAAAGAGGAATGAAGTGAGAAGCAAGAGGCCTCATCCAATGGAGGTTAAAGAGTAGCTGCAAGGGCTGGGGCGGTTTATGTGACCTCAGCATGGGGGGGGGGGGAATGGGGTCCCCCCGAAGACGCCACCTTTCTTTGCAGGCCCCGGTTCTCTCTCCACTCGCATCCCCACTCCCAGTGCAGTGGGCAAAACTTACACCACACAGGAAAAAATTAGGAGCCTTTGCAGCAACAGGTTCTGCCAGGGGTGGTTGTTTTTGCAGCAAATCTTAATGAGTAGCTATCATTTCTGTGAAAGTTTGACATACAGATGGGCAACTCCTGTCACCCGACTCCATAAGAGTGGAGAAGGCAGGGAAAAACCACTCAGGACACACAACATTGTTCAAGGAATGCAATTCTCCATTTTATCAAATGTTTTTCAAACTGGAAATGGAACAAATTCAACTGGAAGCTTCCCTATATGCAAAACACCTGAGTATAAGCAAAGGGCAGGCCAGTCTTCAGGCTGCAGATGTATTTGTGACCATGGAGGTGTCTCTCGGGGGCTGGATGCTTAGCCATCGTCCGTTAGCTCATTATCCAAAAAACTGCTGCCAACTGTATCCTGGAAGTGGAAAGTGAGGAGGTAACTCATAGATGACCCGAGTCTCGACCCCCACAGAGGCTAGAGCTTAAAAGGGGAGAAGAAGGTCAACATACCCGACTAAAACCAGGTTTTCTTAAGGGGCAGATGAGGTTTACTGACAATAAAAGTGTGTCAGGAACAGAGCTCAGTAAGGAATCTTGGACATCAGAAGTGATGGCCTAGGGAGCTGAAGCACAGAGCAGTGTCCATGCAGCAACCGCTCCTCCACGGGCCTCGCCCTTGAGCACAGCCACGCATCCACCTCCACATAGGCTCCTGCCAGCAGGCTCTCGCAGCCTTGTTCTCCCCCTGTTCCCCATTGACACAACTGGAAGGATTCTTCTGTTCTTGCCTCTAAGACTAAAGTGACAGAAGTTGGGAGGATTTCCCCAAAGGAAGCTCTTGACTCCAGATGTAAATCACAGCTGCAGTGGGAAATGCTGACCCGGGGTTTCTGCAGACAGAAGAATGGGCCTTTGACCTTTGAACAAACAAGGCCCTCTCATGTCAAGTTAAATATTAAAGAAAATTTCTCCTGTTTATCAGAAAGGGTCTTCAGACATAAAGGGCATCAAATAAATTAATTCTGGAAGGAAGAACTTGATGAGGAAAGGAAGAGAAATGCATAATCGGCACATATTCTCTATCCATAAACTTTAGATTTTATGACAGTGAGTACAAAATTCGTTAAAACATATTAGCCGCGAGCCGGGCTCGGTGGCTCAGCCTGTCATCCCGCGCCTTTGGGAGGCTGAGGTGAGTGAATTGCCTGAGCCCGCGGGTTCGAGACCCGCCTGGGCAGCGAGACCTCATCTCTACAATAAATCAAAAAATCAGCTGGGCGTGGTGGCGCATGCCTGTTATTCCGGCTACTGGAAGGCTGAGGCGGAAGGATCGCCGGAGCCCAGCGGGCCGAGGCTGCGGTGGCCGGGAGCGGCCACTGCACTCCAGTCTGGGTGACAGGGTGAGACTCCAAATAAAAAAAAAAAAAAAAAAAGAAAACCATATTAGCCTCTTAGAAAAAAATGTTTTCCGTAAAAAATCTTTAGAGCTTTTGTCATTCTAAAATTTTCCCATCATTCAACTGTCTTCAAAATGGAGGGAAACAATCATTTTAAATTGTATAAGGTCAATGGGTGGATACAAATGCAGTTTATTTCTTAATATAAAGAAAGATGAAACAGGAGCCAGCAGCCATTTGGAGACAATACCGTACTAGAATTATTAACTTAAAACAATATGTACTATCCTTCTCATTTTGCTAACCCTACGTGCACATCGGCAGTCAGCAACATTTTTCTGCTAAGGGACAAATAGTACATATTTTATACTGTAGAAGCCACAGAGTCGCTGTCAGAAATGTACAGCTCTGTCCTCATGGTGCAAGAGCAGCCATGGGCAATGCATGCAAGAATGAGAGTAACTGTGTGTCTATTAAACTCTTATTTGCAGAAACAGGATGTGAGCTGAAGGGGGCCCCATGGGCGGTAGTGTTCTGACACCCGATCTAAACTTGCCCCCCCTTATGCCTTGCCTGTTCTCACTGTCTCTTCGACCAAGGGCCCAGCCCAGTGACTAAAAGTGTGAGGAAAGAGTGTCAGTTTGTCAGGTTCAGTTGTGGTAGACACCGAGCGGTGGATGTCACAAGGGTATCTGCAGAAATATGTGAATCTTTGCCAGAAGCATGAGAATTATGCGAGTGGAATGTTACATAAAAACAAACAGTTGGAAATCTAAAATGTGTAAAAAATACACATCTGGAATAGCAGAAATAATTTTGGGAAAAATGACAAAATCGGAGGGCTATGATTTCCTGATTTCAAGCCTTTAACTATAGTAATCAAGAAAGTGCAGTGTTGGCATGATCGGGACACACAAATAGAGCAAAGAAACAGAACCAAGGGTCCAGGAATCACTACACACTTATATAGACAATTGATTTTAGAATTGAATGCAAAAACAATCCAGTGGGAAGAGCTATTTTTGACAAAGCTTACTGTAGCAACTAGATATGTCTATGTAAAATAAATAGATAAATACAAAACTGACATTTATTTATAGAAATGAACAAGGAGGATGTCGAAGGAACCCCAGCGTTAAGGTTACAGTCATCCACCATAAAAGAAAAATCTAAAAAGGGGTCACAGAGAAAAATAAAAAAGGTATATGAAATTTCAGACATGTGACAAGGCTAAGGCTTTTCCTCCATGTCTTTTCCTTAAGAAGCTCCTGAACAGACGTGTTCCATTCTAAAATGGTAAACAAATAAGGAATAAATCACGTTCTCCAGAAGGAAGGAAAGAAAGCCATTCTAACTGGCACGTACCACTATCACAGTGACAACCGTGTAGTTGACCCAGAGAACAAACAGTTCTCCACTGAGCCGAGAAGGGAGCGCTCCAGGATGGGTGTCTCTAAGATCGACTACACGAGGTTTATGACTGTCTGTGTGGAGAACTCAAGCAGAATGAGGGAAGAGACAGCCGAAAGGAATCACACTGATTATACGCACAATCCTATCCAGGAAAAGAAAAGGTAATATAGAAGGAGAAGAAAAAAAGGCATAGTGAACCATCTTGCACAGTTCAGGTCAGATTAATGTCAATAGCAAACATTCAATCCATCAGAAATGTTCCTTCTCTACTGTAAGAGGACAGGGCCAATGCAATTGTGCGCATCGGTTGTGGGGAGTGTACATCAAAGTGCTGCGTCCTCCTCTAGCCTGTACGTTTCCCTTACAAAGTGCTCACGGGGATAGTGTTTTCGGGAAGTGTTAATATGCCCAAATAAAATGCATATGTAAATATATAGAGACACAGATATGTATATATATAAATGCTATTGCTAAATAGCGAAGCAAACATCACAGAAATCAGTTAACAGATGTAGGATACTTTTTAAATAAGCTGTACTTAGTGTTGGTCCACAGTTATGATTTTTTAAAAAAATTAAAAATTATCATACCCTTTGAATTTTTTCTTACACAAGTACATTACTTTGGTTAGGAAAAAATACTCTTCTGATGTGATCACCCTTTTCTCATTGAAGTCTGTTATCATCATTTAAACATTTGGGGAATGGGACTACATTTGAGAGTAAACTTCAGTTTTGAGGGGTTTTAAAGCTGTTATTTAACCTGTGGAGAATTAACTTTTTTCATGCTTTCTTTTGTTACTGAACAAAAAACCGGCAGGCACCCTGTCATCCCAGCGCTTTGAATGATTGCATGAGCCCAGGTATTCAAGATCAGGTTAGGAAACCTACGAGACCCCTTCTCAATAAAAAATTTAACAAAGTTCTGGGCATAGTGGTGAATACCTATAATCTGAGCTACATGGGAGGCTGAGTCGGAAGGATGGCCTGAGTGCAGAAAGTTGAGACGGTGGTGAGCCATATCATGCCACTGCAGTCCAGCCTGGGCAACTAAGTGAGACCCTGACTTCCGGGTCAGACTTCCGGTTTTCACTGGCATACAACACGTACAGTCATCACTCCTGTCTGTGCCAGAGGAGAAACTCGCACAGACGGAAGATCAGCCACTCTTTTTAGGCCAGTGAAGGAATTGAGGTCACCGGGCAAACCACCGCAGCCCAAAATGAATGATCGACAGCTGGACGCAGAAATGTGCTTCGGGGGCGCAGGATCTCACCAACAGAATCCTCGACGGAGCACATGCTGCGGCAGGAAACCCCAGACTGTGATCTTAAAATGGTTGGCGGCTCGGTCTGGAAGACGTGGAGAGTTCATGATTCCCGAAGGGCCTATCTTAGAAGCGCTTCCACACTCGTGGCAGATCTTGAGAGGACCTACCGGGTTTCTATGGTAAACACGGCGAGCCGTACCTACATTGTGCCTTGGGGTGGGGCAAAAAGAGGAATGCAAGTCAACTGGACAAAAGCAGAAAATTTTTTTCCTTTTGGCAGGGTCTGCTTGAAGAAGACATATTCCCAGAACCTGATGGCCTGGGGAAAAGAAACATACACAACTGGAGCCCGTCACTAAGCTTATTTGAATAGAAATTTCTCTGTTGACCCAGATGGCTGATGCCTGTAATCTCAACAATTTGGGAGGTTGAGGTGAGAGAATAGTTGGAATCCAGGGGTTCGAAACCAGTATGGCCCATTTGGCAAGACCTCATCTCTACAATACTTTAAAAAAATTTAGCCAGAAAAGGGAGTGCACGTTTGTAGTTCAAACTACTTGGAAGGAGGGGGTGGAAGGATCACCTGAGTCTAGCAGGTCAAGTGTCGGTAGATAGATGTGCGCTAGACTTCAGCCTGGGCAAAAGAGTGAGATTCTCGCAAACAAAAAATAATAAAGTGAAAGAAAAGAAAAAAAGAATGAAACATTTCTAGTAGTACACGGGAAAATGGAGGAAACAAAAGCGAGAACACGATAAGTTTTAGCCTGTGAGTTTTACAGCTCAAACAAAGACTGAACACCCATAGCTGTTATCGTGATGGCGCAAGGACCCCCCTCTGAAAGGTTTTTACCCCAGAAACATGAAAATCATTAAAAAAATTATAGAGTGCTTTCAAGGGGATTTTAGCCACGTTCCCCATAACCTTAGAAGTTAACAGACACCTTGAAAAACAGAAAGGGAATAGTATCTTCAAACAATAGCCAGGAGAGTTAGAGTCAGAACAATTTGATTCGCTATAAAAACTAAAGACAGCATCTTAATAATGTCCCTGAGTTGTTCCAGAACCCTGCTCCCCCCCAACTCCTGGGGCCATGGTCATGAAATTTTTAGATAAATGGAACTCAGGACTGAAATCTAACCACTGTTTTTTTCTTAATTTTCTCCTGATAGGCACGAAGGAATTGCCATCTACATTCTTTTTTCCTAGTCACACATTTTCAGCAAAACTTTACCAGCTTAACTCATCAGAAAATCTTTAAATCCACCTATGAGTATGAGACCTTGACAAAAGTCCCCAAAGTTTTAGGTCAGAACAAAGTGCAACCTCCATGTATTGGTTTATGACTGCCTGTGTCTCTGCCCCTTCCTTTTTAAAAATTTTTTACTGTAAGCCCTCGAGCAGTTTAGGTTATAAGCATGAGCTGCCCCGTTCTCCTTGCTTTGGACCCTACCATAAAAAATCCCTTTCTCTTTCCCCTATCGTGGTGACAGTACTTGCCTTTGTTTCACCAAGTGAGTGCACACCGGGTTTTGTTCCTTCACAGATCGACTTGACAATAATACCTCACACGAAGGCCTGTTTACTCAGTGCCTTTTTCCAATGCGTTACATTTGGCTTTCAACCAAAAACTACAAGTATCTTCCTCTGCTCAGGCTGCAAGTACAAAATACTATAGAATGAGAGGCTTACACAACAGGAATTTACTTTTTTGAAATTCAGAAGACTGGAAGTCTAACTACACAATGTCCCCGTAGTGTGCTTATGGGTAGAAGACTCTCTTCTGGTCTGCAGTCAGCTTCCTTCTTATAATGTCTTCACATGTGCAGAGAGAGAGAGAGGAGGTACAAGCTCGTTGGCACCTTCCTATAAAGTCATAAATCACATCATCAGGGCTCCACCCTCATGACCTTATTGACACTAAGTTATATGACAAAGGTCACATTTCCAATTACATTCACCATAGAGTTGGAACTCCAACATATACCTTTTGGGGAGAAACATTCTTTCTATTGAAAAAAAAAAAACGGGGAAAAATTAGAAACCTTAAAGTTGTTTTTTATAAAAAAAATAATAAATACAAAAAAAGGGGATTAGGGTAATTATTGAGAGCTTTTTTGATGGGGGGGTTTGCGAATGGTTTTGGGGGGGAATAATTTAGCCCCCCCGGGGTTAAAACCCCCAAACCCCCCAAAATAAATCAAAAAATTGCTGGGTGGAAAAGGTATCAAAAACCACCCAAATGGGGGGCAAGTATTAAATGAGAATAAAAAAAAAAAAAAAAAAAAAAAAAAACTTTCATAAATAAGAAAAAACAACAGAACTAAAGAAGCTTTTGCTCACCAAAAGACTAAACGTGATTAAAAAAAAACAATCAACCTAAAAAAGACAAAGTGACTTCCATGCAAAATCCCGTTCAAAATACTTATTTTTATTTTCTGTATTAAAGTCATATTTTAACAAGTTTATTTTATAAAAGAGAGGTGAAAATTTAAAAAAAAACATTACCTGTTCTTCACCATCTGGTTTAAAAATTTTTTTTTTTTTTTTTAAATCGGAGTCTTACTCTTTTGCCTAGGTGGTTGCACTGCTGCTCAGGCCACTGCAGCCTTGAGTGTGGGCTAGACTTCCAAATAGCTAGAACTGTAGACTTGTGCCATCATGCCCCGGTTATGTTTTTTTTTTTTTTTTTGAGCGGAGTCTCACTGGTCCCCCCGGTGGAGTGCAGTGGCCGCTCCCCGGGCCCCCGCAGCCTCGCCTGCTGGGCTCCGGCGATCCTTCGCCTAGCCTTTCCCAGTAGCGGGAAATTTCAGGATGCCCCCACGCGGGTGATTTTTTGATTATTGTAGAGATGAGGTCTTGCTGCCCAGGGGGGTATCGAACCCGCGGGCTAGGCAAACCACTCACCTCAGCCTCCCAAGCGGGATTAGGCTGAGCCCCGAGCCCGGTGTTTTTTTTTTATTTAAGGAATCTATTTTTCCCATGTTGCTCGAATCCCCAGGGCAGGGTACCCTTACCTACCCCCAGGGGTTATAGGTGGAACCACTCACCAAAATTTTAAAAATTCATTTTAGCCCCTCTGGTAAAAGCTTTGAAAGAAATGTGATTTGAGGTTTTTATAAAATTAATGCCCAAAAAATGCAATGGCTGAAACAAACAACCAAGTGCACCTACTCTTTTGGCCATTTACTTAGCTTGGCAGTGATTTCCCCAAATAATTTTCAGTGCGTCTGGGAAAGCTGAAAAACGTGGGAACAACCTGATAAAGTTTTTGTTTCAAGTGCCATGTTTCATGGAACAGACATGCAAAAAAAATTTTTTCTTTTTTTTTTTTGAGTTGGAGTCTACTCGGGCCCCAGATGGGGGCATGGGGCTCCCGGACCCGCCCCGCCTCGGTTCCCCGGATATTCGCCCAAGCCCCAGAGCCAGAAACAGGGATTCTCCAGGGTGTTTTTTGATTTATTGTAGAGTAGGTCTCCTCCCCGGGGGTTGAAGCGGGGTCAGGCCATCCACCCCCTCCCCCCAAAGGGCGGGAGACAGGCTGAGCCGCCACCCGGCTTCACATGTAATTAAGGACATCATTATTTTAAAACGACAGGATGGTGGCCCTACCCCAACCCCGCCTTTTAGAGACAAGGTGGAACTCGCATGAACCCGGGGCGATCCCTGGCCCCCGGAAAACCTAACTACAATAAATCTTTAAAAAAATTCATTCCAGCCCTCTCTCAAACCCGTAATCCCCGCCTTTGGGAGGGGAGGTAGGGATGGGTGAGCCCACGGGGTTCGGGCCCCCTGGGCGGCAGCCCCATCCCAATCGATAAAAAATCGCCGGGCTGGAGCACTTTTAATCCGGCTATGGGAAGGCTGAGGGGGGATCCCGGGCCCAGAGGTGACTGCGGGGGCCGGGAGCCCACTGCCTCCATCTGGGCACAGGGGACTCCAACTAAAAAAAAAAAAAAAAATTATTCCCGAGTCCCAGTTCTGGGGGCTTTTTTTCCCAGGGAGGATCACCTGACCTAAAGGTCGGGGGTTGTAGCCTGAGGCCCTGGCTCCCTGTGGGTAACGATAGTCTGCAAAAAATTTTTTTTTTTTTTTTTTTTAGTTGGAGTCTCCTCTGTCACTCAGCCCGACCGCCGGTCTCTGGCGATCCCTTTTGCCTCAGCCTTTCGAGTAACGGAATTTCAGGGTGGCTACCACGCCCCGGGTTAAATTTTTCGAAGATTTTTAGGTTGGTCTCAATTTGCCAGAGGGTCTCTTCCGGGGACCTCAGGCATCCTAAAAATGTTCCCCCAAAGGGTGGGTAAAAGGGCGTTTCCAGCCCCTCCCGCCAAATTAACTTTCCCCGCCCGGGCGGGGTAGCTTTATCCCGGGCATTTGGGGGGGAGGGAAGGATGTGGCCGGGGTGGGGGACCCGGGCCCGGGGGGCAAACTCCCCCTCTCCCAATTTTATTTAAACCGGGGCTGTTCCGGGTCTTTAACGCTATGGGGTGAGGCGAAAGGGTCCCCGACCAAATTTGAGGCTCTCCGAGCCCCCCTCACCTTTTTTGTCGGCACCGAGTTTTGGCTCCAACCCAACAAAACCTGCAAAAGGGCCCCCCTTTTTTACCTGATCCCCTGATTTGGTAGTTTTATGCCCCCGGTTAACCTTTTCCTGCCTTTTTTTGGGGCTCCTGAAACCATTTTTTTTTTGTTGAGCCGTGTGTCACCCAGGCTGGGGAGGTGGCAGCCCGGCCCCCGAGCCCCGCTTGCCAGGAGGGGCCTTCCCCCCAGCCCCAAATAGCTGGAATACACCCCCACCACCCACAATTTTTATTTAGACAGGGACCGCAATTCCGGGCGGCTAAACCCGCACCCCAACCCCCATTGGCCCCCAAAAGGGGGGGTAGGGTACCCCCGGTGGTATTCGTTTTTTTATAATTTAATCTTTTTCATTTATTTTGAATTTTTTTTTTTTATTTATTTATTTTTTTTTTTTTTAGTTGGGTTCCTCTGCACCCAGTGGATGGGGGCCGTGGCCCCCGAGTGAGCTTGGGCCCGGCGACCTTCCGCCCACCTTAGTAGGGAAATACAGGCCGCACACCACGCCCGGTAATTTTTTGATTTTGTAGAAGGGTCTCACCTTTGCCCAGCGGGGCTGAACCCCGGGGTCGGATCCATCCCCCGCCTCCCCAGGCGGGGGTTTAAAGGTGAGCCACCGGCCCGGGCCAAAAAGAAAAGCGGGCCGGGGGCACCGTAAACCCCGTTTGGGGGGCTAGGGAATGGCGTCCCCTTGAACCCCCTGGGGGGAGACCTATTTACAACAACAAAAATCACCGGGCTGGGCCCGTTGTAACCGGCACTGGGGGTTTAGGCGGGAAAGGGTCGGGAGCCCCGCGGGAAGGCTGGGGGCCGGGGGCGCCACCCCCATGGGGGACAGAGTGAGACCCAAACCCAAAAAAAAAACCAAAAAATACAGGAACCAGGCCCGGGGTCACCGAACCCGGGGGGCTAGGTGGTGGGGGCCTAGCCCCGGGTTCAAAACCGGGGCAACGGGAACCCACCCAAAAACAAAAAAGCGGGGGGAGCAGGCCCGATTACATGGGAAGGGAGGGGAAGGATCGCCGAACATAGGCGCGGGGCCCGGGGGTTCCTGGCAACAAAGAGACGAATAAAACAAAAAACCAAAAAAAAAATAAAAAAAAAACCACAGGACCCCCCTTCCAACCTCAGGCACAATGTGGGGGGGGGAGGGAACAAACAAGGTTGAGAAAGCCTAAAATATAATTAATCAAAAATCTGGGCGTACATGTTGGTACGTGAGCCGAGTAGGGTTTTCCCCTTTAGAAAGGGAGGGCAAGGTGGCTTTTCCGGGGACGTTCCCTCCCCCTCTTAGAGGGGAACAGGGAACCCCTCCGGTTTTTTTTTCTACTTTTGAAAAATGGGTTTCTTTCCCCTTTTCCCCCCGGGGCCCCCCCCCCCCCCCCCCCCCCCAAAAAAAAAAAAAGCTTTCAATAAATTTTTTTAAATTTAAGGGAAAAACCCAGGGGGGGGGGAAACCCCCAGGTGGGGGGGGAAAAGGGGGCCCAAAACATAAAAGGTTTCCCCCCAAAAAAAGTCAGGGATCCCCCCCCATTAAAAACATTTTGGGTCCCTTTCTTTCCCCCCCCCCCCCCCCCCCCCGAAAAATGGGGGGGGAGAAATTTCCCCCCTTTTCCCCCCTTTCGGGTTTGGAAAAAAAAAAAAACCCCGGCCAAAAGGGGGGGTTGGGGGGGTGGGTTTGGGCCATGGAATTCAGGCAAAAAACCCCCTGGGTTTGGGGCCCCAACCCCATTCCCGGAAAGGGGGGGGGCCCCCCCTACCTTAAAGGGGTCCCGCCCTTTTTTTTTTTTTGGGCCTTTTTCCCCCCCCCCAAAAAATTCCCCCTTTGAGTTGGGTTTTTTTTAGTTTCCTTTTTCCGGCCCGGGCCCCCCCCTTTTCCTTTCCCCGGGAAATTTCCCTTTGGGGGAATTTGGGTTTTTGCCCCGGGGGGGGTTTTGCTTCTGTTTCTTTGGAGGCATCGCTTTATTCTGAAAGCCGCGTGAGAAGACATGGAGAGAACGGAGTCCACCGTGCACACCACGATGGTGGAGAAAAGGGAAAAGAGAGCAAAAAACCCGGGTTTTGATAGACATTCCCAAAAGGGAAAAGAAGCCGGGTGCGGTGGCTCCTGCCCGTCATCCCGGCACTTTGGGAGGCTGAGGCGGGAGCGTGGCTTCAAGCCAGGAGTTTGAGCCCGCCTGGCCGCATCGTGAGGCCCTGTCGCTGTGTCCGGCTGAGTAACGCTCGGCTGCTCCCCCTGATCCGGTAACTCAAAAGGGGGGGGAACCCGGGAGAGAGAAGTTTATTTCTGAGTTCGAAACCAGGGTGAGAGCCAGACTCAGGGCTTTCAAAAAGGTTCTGCTCCCCTTCTAGACTTTGAAGTTCCTTTTTGGTCCTTTTCCTCCACTCCCCCGACCCAGGGTGGATAGCACTTAAACTTCAGCCCTTTTTCGAAGTGAGTGAGTGACTTTTTTGGTCCAACTTCCCCTGCCGGTATCGCGTTCTCACGCTTTGACCAGTAGGGCCCGGCAGAAGCTTCATCAATTGCCATAAGGTAAAGGGGCCCAGGACGTCATGCTTAAGCAAAAGCCATCAAATCAAAAGCTTAGATGCTGGGCACAAAAGTCTATAATCACAAAGGTTATGATCACATCGAACATTTATTTAAATTATAACCCCCAAAAAAAGGGGAGTAAAAGGAGAACATCTTTCGGAAGGGGCTGCACAGGGAAGTGGATCTCCGAAGCCCTTACCGGGAGTCTTAGGGGTGAGGGGAAGCACACCTTTCACGGCTTCAGAACATGGGTTTGGAACCGTAAGGAGCGCTTGCGCCCCGGCCATGCCTTTCTTAGGGGGTGTGACCTACGGACAGCATCAGTGTCTCTGTGTCAGCTGTGCTATCCTCCTTCCCAAACCAAGGCAAGTTAACAAAGGCAAAAGAAGCAGACATCGGCACAACACCGATGAAATTTTTGATTATCAAAAGCGATTACTTGTTCAAATACTACTATATAAAACGAGGCTGTGATTTCGGCCGAGCTCCGTAAAAAGGTTTTTAGCCGGGCTCGGTGGGTCAGCCTGTAAACCCGGCCTTTGGGAGGCTGAGGTGAGGGATGGCCTGAGCCCGGGGTTCAGACCCCCCTGGGCGGCGAGACCTCATCTCTACAATAAAACCCAAAATCAGCCGGCGTGGTAGCGCGCCTGTAAATTTCCCGGGTACCGGAAGGCTGGGCGAAGGATCGCCGGAGCCCAACGTTGAGGCTGCGGTGGGGGGAGCGGCCACTGCACTCCAGTCTGGGCGACAGAGTGAGACTCCAACTAAAAAAAAAAAAAAAAAAAAAATTAGCCGGTTTTTTCCTTTTTTTCTTTCTTTGAGTTGGAGCTATCTGTCGCCCAGACGGGGTGCAGTGGGCCCCTCCCCCCACCCCATCGCCTGCTGGGTCCGGCGATCCCTTCCCCCTCAGCCTTTCCCAGTAGCCGGAATTTCAGGCGTGGCTGCCAGCCCGGCTGATTTTTTGATTGATTTAAGATGGGGCTCGCCACCCAGGCGGGCCCAACCCGGGGCTGGCCACCGTCACCTCACCCCCAAAGGGCGGGATTACAGGCTGAGCCACCGAGCCCGGTAGCGCGTGTTCTCTGTGCTATTTTATGTGTTCCTATGTGTTGCTGCAAAGTAAGAGGCACCCTTCCCTTCAATCGCAAGCAGACTCCCCTTTGGTGACAGGGACTTTGGGAAAGGGGTCGGGGACCTCTCCCACGAGTGTCAGGACCTCATAGGGACCCCTCCAATCTAGTCATAAAGGACTCTGTGGGTCCAGAAGACCCCCGGGTTGATCAGATGCTCAGCAGACCTGAATCGCTCCAGTTCCCGGATACTTGATCAGAGGGTTGGAAAAGATTCCCAGAGGAGACAATCTAGGAAATGAAAGGGTCTCTCAGTGTCCTAGGGCTGCCCCGTTGGGGGGGGCGCAATTGGACTGGTCACCCGTGTCCCGGGGCCCCTTGAGTGCTCTCACACCCAGGGGAAAGCCGGGACATAAAGGCGGGGGGGGGGGGTGACTAACGGTGTCACGGCTGACAGGGCTCCCCCTGCAGCAGGTCTTTTGCCCCGAACACCTGGCTGTCCAGAGCCAGTTTATCGGTCTACATATCCTCTAACGTTACCTACTCTGTACGGTTTCCTACATCTTGTTTCTCCCAAACCCCCCGACACCGCTACTTCCCGTCCTTTGTTGTCCGGATGTGTAAAAATGACCTTTGTGTATGTGAAATGCTACCCGGGTTTTCTCGGATTTTTCCCCGGGGCCACATCTCCCTTCTTTAGCCCGCGTTCCCCCTTTATGGATTCCAGAGGAGTTCATTCGAATACCTGTAAAAAAAAAAAATTCTCATTTGTTTCGGCCTTTTTAACTCAGCACAAATTGACATAACCTTTGGGGGAAAAAATTTTTTATTTCCTCTGGCATCTAAGGGGCTAAACAGCTGTTCTTGTTTTCAAATGCCCGCAGCCGGTTAGTTGAAGGGGAGTCTGTTTCGAAAGGTTTGGCCCTTTCCCGAGATTGTAATCAGCTGCTTGTCCCTGTAAAATGTTGGGAAGTCTCTTAGAGCTTGCGATCTCTAAGTCCCTACTTTAAAAAATGTGTAGTAACACCATGCTTTTTCTTTTGGCCTCCTGAGTAGCACACCACTTCAAAATGATAAAAAATTCAATTTTCCTTTGGGTGGTTAATTTTTCAGGGACCCCCCCTTTTGGAAGGGGGTTGGGATCCCCTTTATTTCCAACCTGGGAATTAACCTAAAACAAATTTTTTTAAATTTAAAAAAAAAAGGCGGTATTTTTTCCAAAAAAAAACCCGGGTCTGGTGTTAAATTCTTTAGGCTATATGGGGCCCAGGTGGGGGAGTACTGGGGTTTTTACTTAAACAAAAAACCCTGGGGGCCCCCCTTTAATTTTAGGGTGGGCGGAAATAACAAGGTGTCCAACTTAGGGGGGAAATGGTTGGGGGGGAAAAAAATCCCCCTTTTTTGAATTTTAAGATATTTAATTTTTATTTTTTTGAAAGGGGTCCCCCTTTAAGGGCCCTTGGAGTTTTCAGGGGGGGGGTTGGGGATAGGGGGGTCCGGGGTTTTGGGGCGCCTGTTTTTTTTTTTTTTAAAAAACCCTTTGGGGGGGGCCGAGGTTTGGGGGAGAAAATTTTTTGGGAAGGAAATTTTCCAAACCGGGTGCGAAAGGGGTTCCAAACCCCCGGGGAAAAAAGGGAAAAAAAAAGAACATTTTTTTTTTTTTTTCCCCCCCCCCCCCCCTTTTTTTTTTTTTTTTTTTTTTTTTTTTAGGTTGGGGCCCCTTTTTAAGGGGGGGGAATGGGGAAAGAAAGAAAAGGGGATTTTTGAAGGGGAAGGGAAGGGGGGGGGGAGGACTAAGGGTGGGGAAGGGGAAAAGGGGGGCTTTTTGGGGGGGGAATTTTAAAAATGAACTCAAAAAATAAAAATTGGGGGGGGGAAAGGGGGAAAGGGGGGGGGGGGGAAAAAAAAAAAAAAAAAGGGTTTTGCAAATTTTTAAATTTTTTCCCAAATTTTAAAATTTTGCCTTTGGGGGGTTGAGGGTGAACCACAGCTTGACGTTTTGAAAACCCCGAAATTTTTTTGAAATTTGGGGCTACGGAAAATTTTTCGCAATAATTTTTCCCGAAAATCCTTAAAAAATTTTTGAAAAAAATACAGCAAGCACAAACCTGCAGCAAAACATATCCCTGGGACCCGATGGCTTCTTCCAAGTGGTGCCCCCGTCCCTGAAGCTTTTTCTGCTAGGTTTTGATGTTCAAATTCTGGGCCCAAAAATTTTGGTCATTTGAAATGATGACTTGAAAAAGGGTAAAATTGGGCCCCCCCTTTTTTTTTTTTTTTTTTTTTTTTTTTTTTTTTTTTGGGGTCTTTTGGTGGATGCGTGGCCCTCCAGGCCAGGGCCTCCCCCGGGGCCCGGCATCCTTCCCCCACCCTTTCCCAGTAGCCTTACAGGCGTGCGCTACCATGCCCCGGGTGATTTTTTGATTGAATGTAGAGATGAGGTCTCGCTGCTCAGGTGGATCTCGAACCCACGGGCTCAGGCCATCCACTCACCTCAGCCTCCCCAAAACACGGGGTTACAGGCTGAGCCACCGAGCCCCGGGTCCTACTTATTTCTACTTGTGAATGAAATGACCTGTTCCTACTTATTTTAAATTATGAACAGGCAAATTTGTGAAAAATCTTTATGTGTCACTGAGTTACGTCTAGCTGTAAAGTGTGGACACAGGTGAGAGTGATCAGGTCTCACTCTATGCGCCGCAGAGTGTGCCTAGTATTTCACCTGTCCCGCGGGAGAAGTACCCAGCTGAGTGAGGTGACTTAATCAGGTGGGAATGGCCAGTTCCCATGCCTCATTATGCCCCGAAAAGTATGCAGCATTGAAAGTTTTATCAGTCTTGTAAGTGGTGTGCTACTCAGGGAGGGCCAAAAGAACAAGCAGTGGTGTTATCTAGCACTATGTTTTAAAGTAGGGACTTGGCAGAGATCGCAAGTCTCTAAGAGACTTCCCCAGTTTTACAGGGACAAGCAGCTGATTACAATCTCGGGGAAGGCCTAAACCTTTCGAAACAGACTCACTCTCAACTAACCTGGCTGCTGGCATTTGAAAAAAAGAACAGTCTTTTAGTCCCTTAGATGCCAGAGAGAAATGAAAAAGTTATTTCCCCCAAGGTTAGTGTCAACTTGTGCTGAGTTAGCAAAAGGCCGAGTAACATAGATGAGAGATTTCTGTGTTTCTTTACAGGTGGATTCGAATGAACTCCTTGGAATCCATGAAGGGGAACGCAGGCTAAAGAAGGGGGAGGGTGTGGTCCGGGAAGGAATCCGAGATAACCGGTAGCATTTCACATACACAACAGGTCACTTTTACACATCCTGGACAACAAAGG
The DNA here is from genome assembly GCA_027257055.1 of Cephalopachus bancanus. NCBI lineage: Eukaryota > Metazoa > Chordata > Mammalia > Primates > Tarsiidae > Cephalopachus > Cephalopachus bancanus. The sequence goes on along the minus strand of JAPVLO010002258.1, from coordinate 15,467 downwards.
ACAGGAATTGTAGCGGTGTCGATGGGTTGGGAAAACAAGATGTAGGAAACCGTACAGAGTAGGTAACGTTAGAGGATAGTGTAGACACGAGGTAGAACTGGCTCTGGACAGCGCTAGGTGTTCTGGGCTAAAAAACGCTGCTGCAGAGGGGGCTCCCGTCAGCCGTGACACCCTTAGTCACCCCCCCCCCCGCCTCTTATGTGCCTCGGCTTTCCCCTGGGTGCTGAGAGCACTCAAGGGGCCCCCGGGGCACTGGGTGACCAGTCCTAATATGCGCCTCCCCCAACGGGGCAGCCCTCAGGAGCACTGAGAGACCCCTTTTAGTTCCTAGATTGTCTGCCTCTAGGAGATCTTTTCCAACCCTCTGATCACAGTATCCAGGAACTGGAGCAGATTCAGGTCTGCTGAGCATTGATCAAGCCTGGGGGCTTCTGGACCCACAGAGTCCTTTATGACTAGATTGGAGGGGTCCCTATGAGGTCCTGACACGTCGTGGGAGTAGGTCCCCGACACCTTCGCAAGTCCCTCAGTCACCCAAGGGAGTCTGCTTGCAGATTGAAGGGAAGGGTGCCTCTTATCTTTGACAGCAACACATAGGAACACATAAAATAGCACAGAGAAACGCGCTAGCCGGGGCTCGGTGGCTCAGCCTGTAATCCCCCGCCTTTGGGGGGGTGAGGTGAGCGGATGGGCCCGAGCCCGCGGGTTCGAGACCCGCCTGGGTGGCGAGACCTCATCTCTACAATCAATCAAAAAATCAGCCGGGGTGGCAGCGCACGCCTGTAATTCCGGCTACTCGGAAGGCTGAGGCGGAAGGATCGCCGGAGCCCCGCAGGCGAGGCTGCGGTGGCGGGAGCGGCCACTGCACCCCAGTCTGGGCGACAGAGTGAGACTCCAACTCAAAGAAAGAAAAAAAAAAAAAAAGAAACACGCGCTAATCACTTTTTTTAAAAATTTTTATTTTTTTTTCAGTTGGAGTCTCACTCTGTCGCCCAGACTGGGTGCAGTGGCCGCTCCCCGGGCCCCCGCAGCCTCAATCAGTTGGGCTCCGGCGATCCTTCTGCCTCAGCCTTCCGTGTAGCCGGAATTACAGGCGCGCGCTACCACGCCGGCTGATTTTGGGATTTATTGTAGAGATGAGGTCTCGCCTGCCCAGGCGGGTCGTCAACCCGCGGGCTCAGGCCATCCGCTCACCTCAGCCTCCCAAAGGCGCGGGATTACAGGCTGAGCCACCGAGCCCGGCGAATTATAAAACCTTATTTAATCATGGCAGGTGCTCGGGCCGAAATCACATGACACATACGTTATATAGTACGATTGTTATTTAATAGATATCGCTATATATGAAATACATATAGACTTTGCTTAACAGAGTCGACTTAAAGTGCTTCTGCTTCTTTTGTCTTGTTATTAGCTTCCTGGTTTGGGAAGGAGGATAGCCAGCTACACAGAGCCTGTAGTGCTGCCGTATGGTCAAGCCCCTAGAGAAACAGCCGGGCAAGCGCTCCTGTACAGTTCCAAACCCATGTTCATGAGAGCCTGAATGGCTTCCTCATCGCCTAACACTCCCGTAAGGAGCTTAGGAATTGACTTCCTGTGTTGCCCCTTCACTGAAGATGTAATCTCCTTTTTCCCCTTTTGAGTGGTTATAGTTTGAATAAATAGTTCGATGTGATATAAGCCTTGGAGATATGACTTTTGTGCCATTCATCGTAAGCTTGTGATTTGATGGCTTTTGTAATGCAGACTCCTAGGCCTTTACCTTTGGAAGGATGAATGCTTCTGCCGGGCCCTACGGTCAAAGCTGTGAGATACGTCGCCTGGCACGGGAAGTCTGGACCAAAAAATCATCAACTATCGAAAAGTGTGAAGTTTAAGTGCTAGTCCATGCCCTGCTGGTGGTGGCTGACGTGAGGTCCTACAACTCTGGCCATAAAAGTGAACTGTCAAACAAAGGGGAGCAGAACCATTTTGAAAGACTCGAGTCTGGCTCTGCCCCGGATTCGAACTCAGAAATAAACTCTTTACCGGTCCCTTTTGAGTTCTATCAGGGGAGCAGCCACGTTCTCAGACCGTGAACAGCGACACCTCACGAGCTGCCAGGGGGTCTCAAACTCCTGGCTTGAGCCAGCTCCGCCTCAGCCTCCCAAAGTGCGGGAGACGGCAGAGCCACCGCCCCGGCTTCTGCTTCCTTTGGAATGTGGCTATCAGAAACCGGTTTGCTCCTCTTCCTTTCTCCACCATCGTGGGTGCACGGTGGACTCCTGCTCTCCATGTCTTCTCACGCGGCTTTCAGAAAAGCATCTCCAAGAAATGAACAAAACGCCATTCTCCAGGGTTCGGATGAAAGCTGGCCGTAGAACCTGGTACAACTCCAAGAGGAGACTTTGGAGAAGCACCAAGCTGGGACTCTAAGGAATGGCTCATGGGGTGGCACACAGGTTTATGCTGAATCATGGTCACCATCAACCTGCCGTTATCAAGGAAAGAAAGGAAATCTCCACAGTCGAGAAGTCAGACATGTTTAATGGGGATGTGACTTTTTGACTATGTGCTCTGCACTCGTGGGCTGGCTCCCTAATAAATATGAAAGCTTTTGCCTGAAAAAAGGAAAGAAACATTTTTTATTTTATTGTATTGTATGTTTTACGTAGGAGTCTCACTCTGTCACCCAGGCTGGAGGGCGGTGTCACGTTCCCGGACAGCGCAGCCTGGGTGTCCTGCTGGGCTCAAGTGACCCTTCCGCCTCGGCCTTCCACGTAGCCGGCACCACAGACGTGCGTCACCGAGCCTGGCAGATGTTTTGATTCCATGTAGAGTTGCTCAGGCTGGTCTCGAAACCCTGGACTCGGGCGTTCCTCTCACCCCCACCTCCCAATCTAGTGCCTGAGGTGGCAGGCGTCCCCTGTGCCTTTTTTTTCCAGTTTCCAAGTATCCTCTGCCACTCCCACCTCCCCTCGCTCCCTTGTTGCCTAGGAAACCACCCCTGCCCGGCGGGGTCCTATTGTTCAGATATCGAGTCTCTTCACCCTTTCTTTGTCATTGTAATCAGCATTGGCTCTTCTGCCTGGGGCTTTTTTGGGGGGTCGGTTGGGGTGGGGTGTCCCTCTGTTGGCCCAGGCTGAAGTACAGTGGCATGGTCGTGGCTCAACACAGCCTAGACATCCTGGGCTCTGGTGATCCTTCCGCCTCGGTCTCCTGGGTAGTTGGAACTACAGGCGTGGGCCGTCATGCCTGACTCCTGTTTCTCAATGGCGGGGGGTTAGAGACAAGCTCTGGCTGCGTTGCCCAGGCTGCCCTCTTAACTCCTGGGCTCCAGCGATCCTTCTGCCCTCAGCGGCAAAAGTGCTGGGCTGGTGGGTGTGAGCCACCCACGGGCCCAGCCCTGAGTGTACTTACTTCAAAATGTTTCGTGTACACACTTTCATGATCCTCCCCTTTTACAAAGAGAGGTTTCAGGTTGACGACATTTGCTAGCTCCACACGGGATCGCGGGTGGCTATACGCCAGCTTATTCGTGGCCGGGCACAGTGGCTCACGCCTCTAAGCCCGGCACTTGGGGAAGCCGAGGCAGGAGAATCCCTCGAGCCTGGGAGTTCCAGACCAGCCTAGGCAGCCACATGATGAGACCACTTTTCTACAAAACGTCAGAAAAAATAAACCAGGCACGTGTGGTGGTGCGGGCCTGTAGTCCCAGCTACTCAAGAGGTTGATGCAGATGAGACGTCAGCCCAGGGACAAGCTCACCTCATGCCACTGCACATTCCAGCCTGGGCTGCAGAGGGAAACCCTGACTCAAAAAAAAAAAAAAGGTCAATCACGTAGCCAACATGATACTGCCACAGATATATTGTAAAAGATCTGGAATCTATCATCCTTAGCGAATTCTTTCTCTAACCTTGTTTGTTCCCTCCTGGCCCTCCGTGGCCATGCGAGTGTGTGCAGCTGTACTGCCCGCTCTGGAAGTGCTGGGTCCTGTCGGTTTTATTATATTTATTTGTTTGTTTGTTTGTTTGTTTTTGAGTTGCAGTCTCATTCTGTTGCTCGGACTGGAGTGCAGCGGCCGCTCCTGGCCACCGCAGCCTCGACCTGCTGGGCTGCGGCGATCCTTCCGCCTCAGCCTTCCGAGTAGCTGGAACTACAGGCGCGTGCTACCACACCCAGCTAATTTTTGATTTATTGCAGAGATGAGGTCTCACCAAGTTGCCCAGGCAGGTCTTGACCCGCGGGCTCAGGCCATCCACTCACCTCAGCCTCCCAAAGACACGGAATTACAGGCTGAGCCACCGAGCCTGGCTTCCTGTCAGTTTTTGTTTTTGTTTTTGTTTTTTGAGTTGGAGTCTCACTCTGTCGCCCCGACTGGAGTGCAGTGGCCGCTCCCGGCCACCGCAGCCTGACCGCTGGGCTCCGGCGATCCTTCCGCCTCAACCTTCCCAGTAGCCGGAATTACAGACGCGCGCTACCACGCCCGGCTGAGTTTTTGATTGATTGTAGAGATGAGGTCTCGCTGCCCAGGCGGGTCTCGAACCCGCGGGCTCACGCCATCCACTCACCTCAGCCTCCCAAAGGCGCGGGATTACAGGCTGAACCACCGAGCCCGGCTTCCTGTCAGTTTAAATGACAGACAAAGCCGGGCTCGGTGGCTCAGCCTGTAATCCCACGCCTGGGGAGGCTGAGGTGAGTGGATGGCCTGAGCCCGCGGGTTCGAGACCCGTCTGGGCAAATTGGTGAGACCTCATCTCTACAATCAATCAAAAAATTAGCCGGGCGTGGTAGTGCGCGCCTGTAGTTCCGGCTACTCGGAAGGCTGAGGCGGAAGGATCGCCGGAGCCCAGCAGCTCGAGGCTGCGGTGGCCGGGAGCGGCCACTGCACTCCAGTCTGGGTGACAGAGTGAGACTCCAACTGAAAAATAATAAATAAATAAATAAATAAATAAATAAATAAATACAAAATAAATGACAGACAAGATATCCAAGAGTTAGTCATAAACAGAAGTGGCAGGCCAGGCGCGGTGGCTCACGCCTACAATCCCAGAACTTTGGGAGGCCAAGGTGAGAGGATTGCCTGAGCCTGCAGGTTTGAGACCAGCCCAGGCAACTTGACGAGACTCGCCTGTACAATAAATCACAAAATTAGCTGGGCATGGTGGCGCGCGCCTGTAGTTCCAGCTATTTGGAAGGCTGAGGTGGAAGGCTCACCTGAGCCTGGCAAGTCAGGGCTACGGTGGCCGGGAGCATGCCACCATCCTCCAGCCTGGGTGACACACTGAGACTCTAACGGAGGAAAAAAAGTGGCCTTTCAGGAGTCCCAAAAAAGGCAGGACAAGGAATTACATCACAAGAATGGGGCATGAGAAACATGATCCAGACATCAGGGGGATCAGGTATCAAAGGTGTGGCATAATTTAGCAGGATTTCTGCTAAACCTGGGCTTGGCCAGCCAAAGCTAGGACGAGTGCCAAGACTGAAACCTAGGTGAGAGGAGGGCTCAGGAGAGCCTGACGAAGGTTTGGTCGAGGAGAGTCTATTCTGCCTCTACCAGACCACTCAGCTGTCTCCAAGACCCAGAGAATCAGCTCCCGGTTCCTCACAATAGAAGCTTGGAGAGGTGGCCACGCTTAAGTCTTCCCCTCGTGGCCGTGTGATGACTCCCACCGCCTGGCACACATCCTGTCGCTTTCTCCCCCACTCAAACCTCAGCCCGCATGGATCCCAAGACTAGCCCTCTGCCCAGGGACGTGGCACACGTGTGAATTGGCAGGAGTTGTGTGCTGTGCTCAAGTCTGTCTCCTGTCTCCAGCCTTCACTTCCTTGGTCCGGGAGACACTGTTTCCAGGCATCCCGACTCTGAGCCGGCATCACATTCTCTGGAGGAGAGCTTACCCTCTGCAGACAATCATTCACGATGCACACACACCTAGGAAGAATGCTGTGCGTTCTTAAAAACGCTTCTATAGCCGGGCGTGGTAGCACACGCCTGTAATTCCTGTTACTCGAAAGGCTGAGGCAGAAGGATCGCCAGAGACCGGCAGGTCGAGGCTGAGTGACAGAGTGAGACTCCAACTCAAAAAAAAAAGGAAAGAAAAAATTTTGTGTGTCAGAGTCTCACTCTGTTATCCACACTGGAGCACAGTGGCACAATCATGGCTACAACAGCCCCGACCTGTTAGGCTCAGGTGATCCTCCCGTAAGGCTAAAAGCCTTCCCAGTAACTGGGACTACTTGGAATGAATTTTTTTTTTTTTTTTTTTTGAGTTGGAGTCTCACTCTGTCGCCCAGACTGGAGTGCAGTGGCCGCTCCCGGCCACCGCAGCCTCGACCTGCTGGGCTCCGGCGATCCTTCCGCCTCAGCCTTCCCAGTAGCCGGAGTTACAGACACGTGCTACCACGCCCGGCTGATTTTTTTGATCGATTGTAGAGATGAGGTCTCGCCGCCCAGGCGGGTCTCGAACCCGTGGGCTCGGGGGGGGGGGGGGGGGGGGGGGGGGGGGGGGGGGGGGGGGGGGGGGGGGGGCCGGGGGGCAGGGGTGGAGGCCGGCCCGGGCGGCCCGCCTCAGCGGCCCATTTAAATCAATCAAAAAAAAACCATCCGAAATTCGGTACTGGAAAGGCTTGGCTACGGGAACCGGGGCAGGTCGGGGCGGGGGGCCATGATCCACTGGGCCCAGTGGATAACCCAAAAAAAAAATTTTCCAACAAATTTTCTTTTCTTTTTGTTTGAAAACTTGACTACTTGGACGCTTTCTGGGTTCCCCTTCTTCAGCTTTCCCCAAGAACAGAAAAAACGTGTGTAACCGAAAAGCGTTAAGGCAAAAAAATAGGTGTTTGGGTTGTTTTTTTCGAAAGAATTTTTTGCTCTAATTTTAAAACCTCAAATGCATTTTTTAAAGGGTTTTACCAGAGGAGGAACAAAAAAATTTGGGCAAAACATTTCCGGGGAAATTTCACCCCTTTCCCCCCCTTTGGGAGGGGAGGTGGGGATCCCGGGGCCCTGGGTTTGAGAAGTGGGAACAAGAGATTTTCCACTAAATAAAAACAGGGGGCCCGGGGGAAGCTTAACCTGCCCCCTTAAGGCTAGGTGAGGGACCCTGACCCCGGGTTGAACCCGGGGGGCGAAGCCACAAAAAAACCCCCTTCACCAACCGGGGCCCTCCTCCCCTTTTCCCACCTATTCAAGGTTTGGGAAAAGGGTCCACCCCGCGGCCCAAGGCCCGGTGCGGGGCCCCTATCCACCGGGGGGGACCTAAACCCCCGTCAACATCCGGGCATGTGGAAATTCTTTTTCCTGTTTTTTGGGGAATCTAGCCCACTTTCCTCCGGGGGGTTTCCATGTGTAAACCCGGGCCTGGGAAAAGAGTGGACTCCAGTTAAAAAAAAAAATTTTTACCAGTGGTGAAATCAGGTAAGTTTCTTTCAATTCACCTCCGGTTATTAAGTAATTGTTAAATTGACTTATCTGAAGTTTGTTTTTAAACGGAGGTTCAGGAATCCATTTTTTTTTTAAAGGTTTTGGATTTTTTTAACACGGTTTTTGGGGGAAAAATTCTTTTTATTTCTTTGTGTTTTCTTTTTTAAATTTTTTTGTTTTTTTTTTTTTTTTTTTTTTTTTTTTTTTTTTTTTAGTTGGAGTCTCACTCTGTCCCCAGACTGGAGTGCAGTGGCCCTCCCGGCCACCGCAGCCTCGACCTCCTGGGCTCCGCGATCCTTCCCCTCAGCCTTCCGAGTAGCCGGAATTACAGGCGCGCTACCAGCCCGGCTAATTTTTTGATTTATTGTAGAGATGAGGTCTCACTGCCCGGGCGGGTCTCGAACCCGCGGGCTCAGGCCATCCACTCACCTCAGCCTCCCAAAGGCGCGGGATTACAGGCTGAGCCACCGAGCCCGGCTTATGCATTTTTAAATAGATTATCTCAGGTTTCAGCCTATGGCTTGACTGGTTCATGTGTACCACCTGTGTCATGCGGGTAAATCCCACATTCTAATCAAAATAGTGGCCCAATATTTTCAAAATTGGCTATGGGGTTTAGCTGATCCCGGGGGGCCCCAAGGTGGGGGGGGCCAGCCTCGGTGGATGGAGTGAGACCATCTCAAAAACAAAAAAAAAGGCTGGGAGCCGGCTCGGTGGGCTGAATTGGTCTTTTGGGAAAGGGTGGGAGGTCTGGCCCGCGGTAAGACCTTCGGGAAGGGAGACCCCTCAAAAAAAAAATTTACTTTTGGCCTGTAGTTCACTTCGAGGGGGAATCCCACCAGAGGCAGGCTCGGTGGCCCAACGGGCCCCCACTATCCACAACAGAATGAGATAATCAAAAAAACAAAAAAACAAACAAATAAAAAAAAAAAGAAGGAACACTTGGGGGGTCAGCCAACCCCTCCTGGCCACAAGGAAACAAACAATTAAAAAGTTCCAAGGAGAAATTAGACTTATCATATACTCAAACGGGTACGGTTGACCCTTGATATTTTCCCCCACAGAATTTCAAGGGAGTTGCAGGCTGCCTACGATCCCTTGAGAGCTGGACTACGCTGAACCCCTGGGTTATTTTGACTTAGAAAGTGCTGGCATACTGCTATGGGACTCAGCTCAAATTTCTGTCCAATCTTACAGGCGGGCTCGGCGGCTCACCAGTAATCCGCGCTTGGGACTGAGTGAGTGGATGCCTGAGCCCACGGGTTCGAACCCGCCTGGGCAGCGAGACCTCATCTCTACAAAATCAAAAAATCAGCCAGGCGTGGAGCCGTGCTGTGACTCGCTACTCGGAAGGCTAGGCGAAGATCGCCGGAGCCCAGCAGGCGAGGCTGCGGTGGCCGGAGCGGCCACTGCACTCCAGCCTGGGGACGAGTGAGACTCCGACTCAAAAAAAAAAAAAACATACCCGGCATGAGGCCCAAATCTTAAGTTCTAGCTACGGAAGTCAGCCAGCACTAAAGGTGCGTGGCCGTTTAGCAATGTCCCCGTGCTCCAGCCTGGCAAAAGAGTAAAACTCAGAAAAAAAAAAAAATTTTAGAAGGGAGAGGTTGGTTTTTTTAACCCCTGGTTTAACATTTAAAATATGACTTTAATACATGAAGAATATAAAATAAGTATTTTGTACAGGATGTTGCATGGAAGTCACATGTCTTTTTTGAGGTTGATTGATTTTTTTTAATCACGTTTAGTCTAGTCAAATCTTTATTCTTTGAGTTTTTATTTATGCTAAATTTTTTTTTTTTTTTTTGATTTTTGTTTTTTTTTTTGTTTTTTTTTGAGTGTCTCACTCTGTCGCCCAGACGGAGTGCAGTGGCCCTCCCGGCCCGAGCCCGACCTCCTGGGCTCCAGGCTGCATGCCTTCCGTCCTCAGCCTTCACAGAGTAGCTCAGAATTACAGGCATGCGCTACCAGCCCAGCTAATTTTTTGATTTATTGTAGAATGAGGTTCTCAAGTCATGGCGGTCTCAGAACCGCAGGGCTCAGGCAATCCTTCACCTGAGCTCCCAAAGCGCGGATTCAGGCTGAGCCACCGGTCCCTTCTTTAGTCTGGTTCTGCTCATTTGATTTTTTTTTAAAGATAGATTTCATCTCTCAATATACATGCACATATTTGTGTTTGTGACTACTTTTTCCACTAGCATTTTTTGTATATTACTTACTGTTGTTTTAATCCCAGTCTAATTATTCCCACATTTCTGAACTCTATCAGTGTGTCTCTCAATATTTGCTATCCAAACTGTGTTTTAATTGATGTTTTTCTAATATGCCTTATCATAGAATGAATTGTGCTCCCCAAAAGGTATATGTTGGAGTTCCAACTCTATGGTGAATGTAATTGGAAATGTGACCTTTGCATATAACTTAGTCAATAAGGTCATGAGGGTGGAGCCCTGATGAGTGATTTATGACTTTATAGGAAGGTGCCACGAGCTTGTACCTCCTCTCTCTCTCTCTGCACATGTGAAGACATTATAAGAAGGAAGCTGACTGCAGACCAGAAGAGAGTCTTCTACCCATAAGCACACTACGGGGACATTGTGTAGTTAGACTTCCAGTCTTCTGAATTTCAAAAAAGTAAATTCCTGTTGTGTAAGCCTCTATCTAAGTATTTGACTTGCACCTGAGCAGAGGAAGTTTGTAGTTTTTGGTTGAAAGCCAAATGTAGCATGGAAAAAGGCACTGGTAAACAGGCCTTCGTGTGAGGATTATTGTAAGGCATGGAAGGAACTAAACCGGGTGCACTCACTTGGTGAAACAAAGGCAAGACGTCCCAGCTAGCGGAAAGAGAAAGGGATTTTTTATGGTAGGTCCAAAGCAAGGAGAACAGGGCAGTCAGCTTTAACCTAACTGTCGATGGCTTAGAGAAAGAATTTTAAAAAGGAAGGGGGCAGAACTCAGGCAGTCATAAACCATAAGGAGGTTGCACTTGTTCTGACCTAAAACTTGGGACATTAGATAAGGTCTCATACAATAAGGTGGATTTAAAGATTTTCTGACTTTAAGCTGGTAAGTTTTGTCTAAATTGTGACTAGGAGAAAAGAATGTGAGAGCAATTCCTCTGCCTAAGGAAATTAAGAACAGAACAGTGGTTGATTTCAGTCCTAGTTCCATTTATTGAAAATTTCATGACCATGGACCCAGATTGGGGGGACGGGTTCTGGAACAACCAGGGTCTATATTAAGAGCTTCTTTAGTTTTTAGCGAATAAATTGTTCTGCTCTACTTCCTGGCTGTTTGAAGGTACTATTCCCTTTCTGCTTTTCAAGGTGTCTGTTAACTTCTAAGGCATCGGGAACTGGCTAAAATGCCCTTGAAAGCACTCTATATTTTTTTTAAGATTTTCATGTTTCTGGGGTAAAAACCTTTCAAGGGGGTCCTTGCGCCATCACGTAACAGCTAGTCGGTGTTCAGTCTTTTTTGACTTAAAACTCAGGCTAAAACTTACGTGTTCTCGCTTTTGTTTCCTCCATTTCCTGTGATCTACTGGAAATGTTTCATTCTTTATTTCTTTTCTTTACTTTCTATTTTTTTTGCGAGAATCTCACCTTTTGCCCAGGCTGAAGTCTAGCGCACATCTTGGCTACCGAACTTGCCTGCAGACTCAGGTGATCCTTCCACCCCGTCTTCCAATAGTTTGAACTAAAGTGCACTCCCTTCTCGGCAATTTTTTAAGTATTGTAAGATAGGCTTGCCAGTGTCCATACGTTTCGAACCCCTGGATTCCACTATTCTCCACCTAACCTGCCAAATTTTGAGATTACAGGCATCGCCATCTGGGTAACAGAGAAATTTCTTTGCAATAAGCTTAGTGACGGGCCAGTTTGTAGTTTCTTTCCGAGGCCAGCGGTTCTGGTGAAATGTCTTTTCAAGCAACCCTCCAGAGGAAAACAAGTTTCGTGTTTGTCCAGTTGCTTGCACTCCTCTTCCCCACCCAAGGGTGAGGCTCGCTCAAAGTTACCAAGAACCTGTAGGTCCTTCAAGATTGCCACGAGTGGAAGCCAAGATGGCCTTCGGGAATATGAACTCCCATCTTCCAACCGAGCCAACATTTTAAGATCACAGCTGGGGTTTCTCGAGATGTGCTCCTGAGGCGGGTGAGACCTGCCTGAGCACTTTCTGCGTCCAGCTGTCGATCATTCATTGTGGGGGGTGGTTGCCGGGCCTCAATTCCTTCACTGGCCTAAAAAGATGGCTGATCCGCTGTCGATTTCTCCTCTGGCCAGACGGAGTGATACTGTCAGCGTGTTGAGCTGCAGTGAAAACGGAAGTCTGACCGGAAGTCGGGTCTCATTAGTCCCAGGTGGACTGCAGTGGCAGTATGGCTCACCACTCTCATTTCCACTCAGGCCATCCCCGACCAGCCCATGTAGAGAAAGTATTCCACTATGCCCAGAACTTTGTTAAATTTTTTTTGAGAAGGGGTCTCGTAGGTTCCTAACCTGATCTTGAATACCTGGGCTCATGCAATCATTCAAAAGCGCTGGGATGACAGGGTGCCTGCGGTTTATTGTTCAGTAACAAAAGAAAGCATGAAAAAAGTTAATTTACAGGTTAAATAACAGCTTTAAACACCATCAAAGCTGAAGTTTACTCTCAAATGTAGTCCCATTCCCAACTGTTTAATGTGATAACAGACTTCAATGAGAAAGGATGATCACATCGAAGAGTATTTTTTCCTACCAAGGTAATGCACTTGTCGAGAAAAAATTCAAAGGGTAGTAATTTTTATTTTTTTAAAAAATCATACTGTGGACCAACACTAAGACAGCTTATTTAAAAATTCCTCATCTGTTAATGATTTCTGATGTTTGCTTCCTATTTACAATAGGTTAATATCTATCTGTGTCTCTATATTTTACAATGCATTTTATTTGGGCTATTAACACTTCCGAAAACATATCCCGTGAGCACTTTGTAGGTAAAGTACGGCTAAGGAGGACGCAGCACTTTGATTACATCCCCACAACCGATGGCACAATTGCATTGGCCCGTCCTCTTCCAGTGAAAGGAACATTTCGTGGATTGAATTTGCTTTGACATTATCTACCGAACTGTGCCAGAGTTACTGCCTTTTTTTCTTTCCTTCTATATTACCTTTTCTTTTCCTGGATAGATTGTGCATACAGGTGATCCTTTCGGCTGTTCTTCCCCATTCTGCTGAGTCTCACACAGACAGTCATAAACCCGTGTAGTCGATTTAAGCACCATCTGGAGCGCCCCTCTCGGCTCAGTGGAGAACTTTTGTTCCTGGGTAACACACGGTGTCACTGTGATGGGTAGTGCCAGTTGAAGGCTTTCTTTCTTCCTTCTGAGAACGTGATTTATTCCTATTTGTTTACCATTTTAGAATGGAAACGTCTGTTCAGGAGCTTCTTAGGAAAAGACTGGAGGAAAAGCCTTAGCCTTGTCACATGTTGAAATTTCAAACCTTTTTTATTTTTCTCTGACCCCTTTTTAGATTTTTCTTATGGTGGATGACGTACCTTACGCTGGGTTCCTCGACATCTCTTGTTCATTTCAAAAAATGTCCGTTTTTATTATCTATTTATTTTCAGAGACAGATCTAGTTGCACAGAAGCTTTGCAAAAAATCTCCCACTGATGTTTTTGCATTCAATTCTAAAATCAATTGTCTAATAATGTGAGTGATTCCTGGACCCTTGGTTCTGTTTCTTTGCTCATTTTGGCCCGATCATGCCAAATGCACTTTCTTGATTACTTAGTTAAAGGCTTGAAAGGAAAGCATGCCCTCCGATTTTGTATTTCCAAGATATTTCGCTATTCCAGATGGATTTTTTAACATTTTAGATTTCCAATGTTTGTTTTTATGTAACATTCCATCGCATAATCTCATGCTTCTGGCAAAGATTCACATATTTGCAGAACCCTTGGACACACCGCTCGTGCTACCACAACTGAACCGCAAACGCACTCTTTCCTCACACTTTTAGTCACTGGCTGGGCCCTTGGTGAGCAGTGGAACAGGCAAGGATAGAGGAGGGGCAAGTTTAGACGGGTGTCAGAACCTACGCCCTGGGCCCCATTCGTCACATCCTGTTTCTGCAATAAGAGTTAAAACAAGTTATCTCTTCTTGCATGATTTCCATGGCTGCTTTGCACCATGAGGACAGCTGTACATTTCTGACAGCGACTCTGTGGCTTCTACATATAAAATATGTACTATTTGTCCCTTAGCGAAAATGTGGCTGCCGTGCACGTAGGGTTAGCAAAAGAGAGGATAGTACTATTGTTTTAAGTTAATAATTCTAGTACGGTATGTCTCCAAATGGCTGCTGGCTCCTGTTTATCTTTCTTTATATTAAGAAAGAACTGCATTTGTATCACCCATTGACCTTACGATTTAAAAGTTTCCCCATTTTGAAGACAGTAATGATGGGAAAATTTTAGAATGACAAAAGCCAAAGATTTTTTACGGAAAACATTTTTCTAAGAGGCTAATATGGTTTTCTTTTTTTTTTTTTTTTGATTTGGAGTCTCGTACCGAGGGTTGAGGCCCTCCGGCCACCGCAGCCTGGCTCGGGCGGAACTCCTTCCGCCTCGGCTCTTAGCCGGAATAAGGCATGCGCCACCACGCCACTGATTTTTTGATTTATGTAGAATGAGTCTCGCTCTGGCGGGTCTCGAACCGCGTGTCGGCAATTCCTCACCTCACCTCCCAAAGTGGGATGACAGTCACGACCCGGCCGCAGCTAATATGTTTTAAAAATTTGTACTACTGTCATAAAATTAAAGTTTAGGATAGAGAATATGTGCCGTTACTTTCTCTTCCTTTCCTCACAGTTCTTCCTTCAGAATTAATTTATTTGATGCCCTTTATGTCTGAACCTTTCTGATAAACGGAAATTTTCTTTAATATTTAATTACATGAGAGGGCCTTGTTTGTTCAAAGGCAAAGGCCCATTCTTCTGTCGCAGAAACCCCGGGTCAGCATTTCCCATGCAGCTGTGATTTACATCTGGTCAAGAGCTTCCTTGGGAATCCTCCAATTCTGTCACTTTAGTTTAAGGCAAGAACAGAAATCTCAGTTGTGTAATGGGAGACAGGAAAACCAGGCTCGAGAGCTGGGTAAGCTATGTGGCGGGATGCGTGGCTTGAAGGGCGGGCCCTGTGTTGCAGTTGCTGAGGACCTGCCTGTGCTTCAGCTCCCTAGGCCTCACTTTGATTCAAGATTCCTTACTGAGCTCTGCCGTGACACACTTTTATTGTCAGTAAACCTCATCTGCCCTTAAGAAAACTGTTTTGATCGGAATGTTGACTTCTTCTCCCTTTAAGCCTAGCCTCTTGGGAGTCGAGACTGGGTCACTATGAGTTGCCTCATTTCCATTCCAGGATAAGTGGCAGCAGTTTTTTGGATAATGATAACTTCAATGGTGATCCAGCCCGGAGACACCTCCATGGTCAAATACATCTGCGCCGAAGACTGGCCGCCCTTGCTTATACAGTGTTTTGCCATGGGAAGCTTCCAGTTGAATTTTTCCATTTCCGTTTGAAACACATTTATAAAATGGAGAATTGCATCTTAACAATGTTTGTGTCTGAGTGGTTTTTCCCCTGCCTTCTCCACTCTTAGGAGTCGGGTGGACAGGAGTTGCCCATCTGTATGCAAACTTTCACAGAAATGAGCTACCTTAAGATTTGCTGCAAAAAAAGACCACCCTGGCAGAACCTTGTGCAAGGCTCTAATTTGTTCCTGTGTGGTGTAAGTTTTGCCCACTCACTGGGAGTGGGGAGCGAGGGAGAAGAACCGGGGCCTCAAAAAAGGTGGCGTCTTGGGGTACCCATTCCCCCCCCCCCCGGTCGAATAAACCGCCCAGCCCTGCAGCTACTCTTTAACCTCCATGGAAGGCCTCTTGCTCTAGTTCAACCTTATTTGGAAACAAAAGGAAGTCTTGAAACTACCCACGAAGGGCTCATTTTGGGACTTGTCTTGGTTGATGCATTATGAATTGAACTGGAAACAGGGAAAATTTGGGCCCGAT
>JAPVLO010002257.1:0-38679 GCA_027257055.1 Cephalopachus bancanus | reverse complement strand
TTGTTGGGTCTTTGGCATTTTTTGGATATCAGGATAATATTGGCTTCATAGAATGAGCTAGAGAGGATTCCTTCCTTTTAAGCAGGATTGGTATCAGCTTTTCTCTGTACATCTGGTAGAATTCAGCTGAGAAACCATCTGGCTCATGGCTTTTTTTGGCAGGAAGGTGTCTTATTGCTGAATCAATTTCTTGGCTTGTTATTGATCTTTTAGGTTTTCAATTTCTTCTTGTTTCAATATTGGGAGGTTCCTTGGGTGTGTTCCCAAGGATTTCTCCATTTTCTCTATATTTTCTAGTTTACATGCATAAATATGTTCATGGTAATCTCTGATAATCTTTTATATTCCTTCAGGGTCAGTTGCAGTATCACTTTTTTCATTTCTGACTGTGTTTATTTTGTTAACCTGGCTAATTGTCTGTCAAACCTATTTATTCTTTCAAAGAACCAGCTTTTTAACTCAATCCTTTGTATTTTTTTAAAACCTCTATTTCATTTATCTTTAATTTTAATTCTTTTTATCCTCTACTAGTTTGGGGTTTGAGTTGTTCATGTCTTTCCAGTTCCTTTAGATGTGACTGACATTAGACTATTTTCTTGAGATCTCTCTGTCCTTGATGTGCTCATGCAATGTTATAAACTTCTCTCTCAGCACTATATTCATGATATCCCAGAGGTTTTGATATGTTCTGCTTTTCTTTTCATTTATTTTTAGGAATCTTTTTCTGTCTTGATTTCTGTGTTAACCCAAAAGTCATTCAGGAGCATATTGTTTGTATGTTTTTGAGGGTTCCTGTTGGTGATTATATTTCTTTTGATTCCACTGTGGTCTGAGAAGATGTTTGGCATGATTTTGACTTTTTGAAATGTGTTTATGCTTGGTTTTTGACCGAGCATGTAGTCAATCTTAGAATATTTTCCATGTGCTGATGAGAAGAATGCATAATCTATGGTTTTTGGGTGGTGTGTTTTATAGATGTCTATCAGATCTAATTAGTCAAGTGTCAAGTTTAGGGTCTGGGTTTCCTTGTTAGTTTTCTGCCTCAATAATGTCTAAAGTTGTTTGTGGGGTATTGAAATCTCCCACCATTATTGTATGACTGTCTACGTCCTCTTTTAGATTAATTAGCAATGGTTTTATAAATCTGAGTGCTCCTATGTTGAGTGTGTATACATTCAAGATGGATATTTCTTGCTGATGAATTGAGCAGTTTGCCATTATGTAGTATCCTTCACTTTTATTGGATTAAAGTCTTTTATATGATATAAGAATAGTTACTCCTGTTATTTTTTGTTTTCCACTTACATGAAATATCATCTCCAACCCCTTATCTTGAGCCCTGTGAATGTCATTTGCTGTGAAATGGGTTTCCTGAAGGCAGCAGAAGGACAGATCATGTTTCTTTACCCAATTTGCCAGTGTTGGCCTTTTGAGTGGCATGTTCAGACCATTCCCATTTAAGTTAATTACTGATATTTGAAAGGGCAGACAGAGAGTTGAAAGTCATTTTTTATTGTTCTTAAACCCTGACACAATGATGAGAAACTAGAAGCTATGCTTTTGGAGAAATGCACACTTTAAGTAAAATTAACTTTGCCAACTTTGTCTTTTCAGAAATAGATTTCCTGGTGCCAGGTATCAGAGGTATCTCATAACAACAATCAAGCTTGCTTAAAGTAAAGGGAATTTACAAGGCCTAGGACATCATGCATCGGGCAAGGATTGTAAAAGTCATGAAACTTATAATTACAAAAGTAATAACTGCTCAGAAGGAGAGCAGGGGGGAATTCTATCTTCCAGTAGAATGGGCCCTATCTACAGGGAAGCCAAGGATCCCCTTAAGTTACCCACTGGGAATGCCTAGGAGATAAGGGGAGGTGCACCCATTAGCTCTAAGGAATGTCGTTTGGGGAGGTGCAGGAGAATTAGAATCCTTGTCACGCCCTTCTCTAGGGGTTATAATAATATGGACAGACATTGATGAGTCTCTGTCACAGGATCTCCAAGATATCCACATGTGATAGATAAAGAAGTCACGGCAGTCATGTGCAACATCTCCAAGAAAAGGATTTAAGTCAGGGTTTTGGGGGGCTATGACGCCACACTTACCTAAAGGATAGGCCCATTCCCTGTCTTTGGGAGGTGAACTTTTCTTAAATAAATCTTTTCTTTTCTCACCTCTGTATGTTGCAATTCTTTGCATTTACTCAGATCCCTGGGTTCCCAGCAGGGCATCTCCGGCTTGCCGGCCCTGGCGGTGCTGTACCTCTCTGCACCTCTCTCCATCCACCCTCACCCTGTCCGTTCATACCCTAACTTTTTTGAGGTCCCACCAAGATATCTCTCTTCCTCTCTCTTCGTTCTTATTTCCTAACTGGTGACCCTCTGTGGACTGAGTTGGAACCTGGTGGCAACTGAAAGCTCTGGCTGAGGCTGCCCTTTAGCGTGCTAAAAGGGCCCCCAGGGAAAAACATTAGACCTCTGTGGCCCGACTGAGTGAGGGACTAAGATTAACTCTTTACTTCCTTCTAGCCAAGATTTCTGAGTTTCCCCGTGAACCGAGCTGGATCTCAGAGGACAACTGATGCTCTCTGCCTAGGGCTACTCCCTAGGGAGGCAAGAAGGCCCCCCAAAGGAAAGTTTGGACTGCCAGTACCCGTACGGGGGGAGACAAAGTGTTTGGGTTTTTCTTTACTCTTCTCTTCTTCAGCTGGCGAAGTAACTCCACGAAGGACCTTAAAACTCCAACAGCTACAGTATGCCTTTCTGTGCCTCTGGTGAGTCATCTCTCTTTTTCAACCACACACCCACATATTTGGATGCAGGGTCTTGGACCACCCTTTGTTCAGATGACTTTCTGGGTCTCTCAGATTTCCAGTTTCCATCTTGGGAGACTCCGAGCAAGAGTTGGGGACCTAGTTGCTCAAAGTCCTGGTACCAGGCCTTCCAAGACATGGTGGAACATGCATCCAGCAAGCTCCAGTGGGCACAGGGAGGGGAGGATGCTCTCTTCCTGCTGACTCACATCCTTTGCACTGATTCCTTTGAACCTGTTGTGGATGCCCGGCAGGGGATCTGGATGGGTTAAGGCCCAGAAACAAATCCAAGAAACCAAGAGCCCATCCCAACTGTCCTTTTACTACAGTACTGCTTTGCAGCCCTGGCACCAGCTCCAGCCCACCTTGCCCCAGCTGACCCTTTCATCTGGTGGACAAGTACGGGGACATTCCACAGTATAAGCTGAGGAATGACAAAACCTGGCCAGAAGAGGGCTCCCTAGCCCTAACACCCTTCTGCAGCTTAATTTGTACCTAAGAAATGACAAATACCTTGAAATCCCATATATTCATGCCTTTATGAGTTAGCCTGCCACCCAGATATTCGTTCTTCCTGTCACATTTTTGTTTGGCTCCCGAGACCCCCATTACCCATAGGTGCATCAGATACTAATCCTGCTGACTGAGCTGATCCTCCCTCAAAAGAATTTTCACCTCCTTTGTACTCTCCTATTCCTTCTTCAACTTGCTTTCCCTCTAGCTCAAACTGCTGACCCAGCTGTTTTAACTGTCTCTTGTAACCTGCTTTTACTACTCTGTCAGTTTCCCTTCCTTCTTGTCCTCCACCTTTATCTGTGAAGGAGGGGCTGGTGTCTTGGCGGGGCACCTAATTCTGGTCTTCAGTCTTTTCTCTTTTACCTTCAGAGAAGGGGCTGGTGACAAAGGCCACGGCACCTGCCCCCAGTCTCTAGCCTTCTCTCCCCCTTCTCCCACTGCTAAATAAGACCCTGGTGGCAGCCTTACTAGCTGTAGCAAGTCACCACCCCCCCGTGTGTACTTGGGAAACCCATTCAGGTTTCCACATGGCTTAATAGGTCTCTTCTCAAGGGGGTGGCTGAAACAAAAAGACATCAAAGTTCTTGTTTGTTGTTTTTTATGATAAATTTCTCTCAAGTTATATCTAAACTGGGACCATATCAACCTTCTTCTCAGACGAAAGAAAAGGGATATATAAATTAATCCTGTTAACTAACTACAAAAAAGGTGTTATTAAACAGGCTAACTAAGAAAAAATAAAAAGGTTTTTTAAAGACCAGATAAAAATCCAGCAATGTTTCTAAGTCACCTCTCTGAGACATTGGAGCAGTTTACTAATATTGATTTAAACTCTCTGGAGGGACAAACTCTTTTGGCTATGTATTTTATCTCCCAGACAGCACCAGACATTAGGCGTAAACCCCAAAAAATTAAAAAAGGGGCCCCACAAATTCCTCAACTGGAACTATTGGACACAGTCTTTAAAGTCTTTAACAGCCGGGAGGAGGAAAGAATGCAGGACCACAAACATAAGCCGGAAGCATTTCAGCTTTTATCTACTGCTTTAGCAAAGAGAGTCACCACTGATAATCTTCCATCCCAGACGGTCAATTGCAGAAGGGGTATACAGTCCCCTTTCCAGATTTGTTTCCGATGCCGTCAAAAGGGGCATATGGCTAAAGACTGTCAAGCCCTGCCACCAGCAAGACCCTGTCCCAAATGCAAACAACATAGACATTGGGCTTAAGTTTGCCTCGATCGCTTAGCTGGAGAAAAGCACATGGCCCAGAGGCTTGTTGCAAATGAGGGACACCAGGCACCTTGCATGATCTCAGAAGGGGATCTCTTGGGCTTGCTCCAGTCAGATTGACTGGCCCCTGACTTGGTAGCCCCAATGTCTTCGGAACAAACTATTAAACCAACTGAGCCTAGGGTGGAAATATCAGTAGCTGGCAGGGTTATATCATTCGTTATTGGTATGGGGGCTACATGCTCAGCTCTACTTGAATTTCCCAGTCCACTCCTTCCTTCATCCCTTACGGTTGTGGGGGGGAGGGCATTATATCCAGGTCCCTCACTATGCCATTACTTCCTTGTGCTCTGGGGGATAAAATATTTCAACACTCCCTTTCCCTTTTTATTGGGAAGGGACATTATTGACCAAAATTGGAACTCGTATTCTTCTTTACTGACCCATCACCACTCTGCTTTTTGGGTGCCTTTGGTTTAGCTTTGGATTCCCCTTATAGTTTTACGTTGGATCTTATCTAAGCCTTTCCACTGCATATAAACTTATTGCTTTGGTTAGAGCTTTGAGGTTAGGAAAAATGTAAAGAAAATTGTTGGTATAAGGTATGTTTTTGGTAAGAAAGGATAAAGGAAAGAGAAATAATTTTGTATAGGAAAGAATCTTGTATGGTGCATTTTTGTTCTATAATCGAATGGCTGGTTATCTAAGGAAAGTATAGAACAAAAATAGAAGATTTAAGCATGTCGAAAAATGGTATAAGTATGTCAAACATGGTAGGTGAAAGTTTGTGAAAAGAAGTGAAAGGGAAATTTTTTAAACACTCGAGGTTACAAAAAAAGGGTTTTATAAATTTACCATTAATATCAAGTACACTAATGCTAGGCCAAAATGGTACTCAAAGACCAGAACATGAGCTTCTTAATTAACAATTTCCAAAAGAATTTTCTCCTTTAAGCAACAGAGGGTGGAAGAAAGAAACAAAATTCAACTAGCCCTCCCCCACTGTCTTTGTTACAAAAAGCAAGACTTTTTTTTCTCCCCCACTGTCTTTGTTACAAAAAAAGCAAGTTTTTGTTTTTGTTTTTTTTTCTTTTCAAAATCTTTGGACTATCATTTTGGTTAAATAAGTAACTTTTGCAACAACTACTGTGATTTTGTGTTATAACATTATGCTTTTAAAATCTTTAATACTTAAACTCTTCAAGTTCTCAATCAGTCTCTCTAGGGTGAGATAAGAAGCAAGCTCCAGGAACCACACCTGCCCCACACCCTCCTCCTCAATTTCCTGCAGACCAGGCACAAGGATTACTATCCAACATAGAATAAATGGCAAAATAACCTGGGCTTCACTCTCTAGCATATCAATCATCGTGAAAGTATGTTAGTCCTATTATAAAAAACAAAAGAAACTGTTTTCTTTTGCCAACGTTTAACTGTTTTGAATTCTCAAATTAAGCTACGACCTCACTATATGTCTCTAATGTTTTCAATTTTTCTTTCTTCAGACTTTGTTGAAGTGGCTGTATTTCCTTGTTAAAGTACAACTATAGATAATTTACAAAGGAATATTTCAACTTACGTTAATGAATACATATAATTTACAGGACTTTCATTTTTCCAATATTGTTTTTTGGGACAATAGCCTTTTTCATCATCGTTGCCCAATAATTTTTGCCTGTGCTCTCGCTCGATGTTTCATTAAATCTGAATAGCATTCAGTTAAGGTTCCACTGTTTCCTGTCCATGCCCTTGGAAATAGATAGGTAGGGACATCTCTACGGCCCATCTCAGTAGGAAGTAAATATAGAAGAATGATCTTTGCCCCATTTCCCAAGATCATAAGAATATTTCCAAGAGCAGGAGTGGGGAATGAAAGGACAGATCATGAGTGGAAAGCCATTTTTCATCTTGTTCTTAAACCCTGATGCAATGATGAGAAAATAGAAGTTATATTTTTAGAAAAATGCACACTTTAAGTCAAATTAACTTTACTGACTTTGTCTTTTCAGAAATAGACTTCCAAGTATCAGAGGTTTCTCATAATGGCAATCAAGCTTGCCTAGAGTTAAGGGAATTTACAAGGCCTAAGACATCATGCATTGAGTAAGGATTATAAAAGACATGAAACTTGTAATTACAAATGTTATGACCACTCAGAGGGAGAGCAGTTGTGGATTTGATCTTCCAGTAAATTGGGCACTATCTACAGGGAAGCCAAGGATGCCCCAAAGCTACCCACTGGGAATGCTTAGGAGATAAGGGGAAGTGCACCGTCCACTAACTCTAAGGAATGTCATTTGGGAAGTTACAGGAGAATTAGAATCCTTGTCATGCCCTTCTCTAGGGGCTATAATAATGTGGGCGGACATTAATGGGTCTCTGTGTCACAGCATCTCCAAGACATCCAAGGTGGTCAATAAAGAAGTCATGGCAGTCACGTGCAACATCTCCAAGAAAAGGATTTAAGCCAGGGCTTTGGGGGGCTACGATGCCACACTCACCTAGAGTGTAGAACCACTCCCTGTCTGTGGGGGGGTTGACTTTTCTTAAATAAATCTTTTCTTCTCTCACCTCTTTGTGTTGCAATTTTTTGCATCTACTGGGATCTCTGGGTTCCCAGCCCATGCACCGCTACCTTGCTGGCTCCGGTGGTAATGCGCACCTCTCTCCTGCACCTCTCACCTCTCCATACACCCTCACCCTGTCCATATCCTAACAATATTGGGTTTTTTTTTTCTTTTATATTGTTGTTAAGAAGCTGCTTTGTCTTTTAGACTTTGTGGTTGGTTCATATGACCTGTAATCTTGGTGCTTACCTATCCTTTTGTGATGTGTGGTGCCAGTATTTTGTTTCTATGTTCAGAACTTTACATATCCTGGAAGGGCTGATCTGTATGTGGCATATTCTCTTAGGGATTGTTTATCTGGGAAGTATTTTAATTCTCCTTCCTTAATGAAGCTTAGTTTGGTGGGGTAAGAAATTCTTTACTGGAATGTATTTTTTTAAGAATGTTAACAATAGGTCCCCAGTTCTTTCTGACTTGTAAAGTTTCTGCTGAGAGGTCTGCTGCAATTCTAATGGGTCTCCCTTTTTAAGTTGTCTGTCCTTCTCTCTAGTTGCCTTTAGGATTTTTTCTTTCATGTTCACATTGGAAAGTCTGATTATTATGTGCATTGGGTATGGTCTTATAATACCTCATAGAAGTTCTCTGAATTTCCTGTGTTTGTATAGCTGCCTCTCTAAAAAGATAGGGGAAGTTTTCTTGGATAACATCTTGAAAGACTTGTTCCAGGGTGTTCTCTCTCAGGAATGCAAATCAGTCATAGATTTGGTCTTTTTATGTAATCCTACATCTCTTATAAACTTTGTTCATTTTTCCTAATTCCTTTATCCTTATTTTTGTCAATCATCAAGGCCTGAGAGTTTTTTTTCTACATGGTTGATTCTGCTGCTAAGGCTTGCTATTATGTTTTGAAATTCCAGAAGAGATTTATTCATTTCCAGAAGTTTCTTAGAATAGTCAGGTCAGTTTTCATTTCCTTTACAGCTTTTGTGAACTGATTGATTTGGGTTCTACTTTCTCTTGGATCTCATTGAGTCTCTGCCATCCATAATCTGAATTCTGTCATTAGGGACAAGTCATTCTGAATAGGTTTCATGACTTGAGATCTGAAAGAACCCTTTGTGGGTATTGAATCTTTTTGGATGGGGGGATTGCCAGTGGTTTTGTTTTTGTTTGTTTGTTTTGCTGGTTCTTTCTCATCTGTGAGTGCACAATCTTCTCTTTTTATTTTTTGTCTTGGTGCTTTTTATTTGTTAAGTTTGCTATTTTGGGGTAACAGTTTGTGTTGTTTACTTACTTGACCTCTCTCTCCTCTGGTCTGCATGTAGAAAGGGAAGAGGTGGCAGTGAAAATGGCAACCTGGGGGAAACCAGCTGGCACTGCCTCACAGTCTGGCTGGGGCAGGGCAAGTTCTTTGTTTCAGATCTGGTGCTTTCCCCTCCCTCTAGCCCAAGCACCAAGAGCCTTGGCTTGCTGGAAGCTCTGGCACCCCCCTCTCCAGCCCACATGCTATGTCAGTGGATTGGCAAGTGACCAGGAGAGCCCCGTGGCTCAATTCTGGCAAAGGTGTTCAGGCAGGCTTAAAGCAGCCTCCCCATCTAAGTGTGGCTACTTCTTTCCCACAGAGGTAGGAGACAGGGGCCCCTAAAAGTAGTACATCTCCAAGTGAAGAACTTACGGGTCATAGCTGAAGTAAAAGATTTTCTGATTGCTAATTGGTAGAAAGAGCTAAGTTCTATCTAAATCATTTGAAATCAGTTTTTAAAAAATGTCTTGCAGGGGCCATGAACTTGCCACTGCACTCCAGCCTGCATGTCAGAGTGAGACTCCAACTCAAAAAAAAAAATGCTTGAATAAAGATAAGGGGAAGCCAGTGTTCTTGTTATGTAGATGAAGCCTCTAAACAGGAAGATTCAGAAAGAATAGATGGTTTATGTCTTAAAAGGTGTCAGGCTCTTCTTAAAGAAGATTCTCTACAGATGCTGATTTCCCCAAGAGACAGTTTTGCAGGGACATTTCAAAGTATGTTTAAATAAACATATTTTGGGGGAAAATATTATTTCCTTTAGGGCCTACTATCTGTCATGTGATGCTATACCAGAGTCTGGTTGGAATTTTGGATCTTATTACCACAGAGTCTGTTTTGTCAATTTTATGATCTCTATTTTAATATTAATGCCAGTCAGTTGTGCCTAAAGCTCCACAAGGAAGGGGATATAATGAGGTGTATCCAATCTCCTTTTTTGTTACTATCTGGAATTTAGTTTTCAGGTGTCCCTTGGCTTAGAGGAGATTTGTTCAGTCAGTTGTGGGGCTTAAAACTTTATTTTTGGTTTACAACAATAATATCCTTAATACTGGAAGGAAAGTCAGAATTATGTGCTGTATTCAATGTCATGTCTATTTATTCTTAATCTAGAATGTTTGTGTCTTTCTTTGTGTTTTATGATATTGACATTTTAACGATTCCAAGGGAAATTCTTTGTTTAATTTTTTAAAATGTACCTCAATTTGGATTTGTTTTATAGAAAACTTTACTCCTAACTACATCTGTTATACTCTCATTTCATCATTGTATATAGTGCAGCTGTTTTTGCAAAGTCTAATGGTGACACATTGGTAGAATAAGTATTCATTTTTTGTATTCTTGTTCTTAAAATGGTTCCAAAAGTGTATTAGTTTCAATTTGCACAAAAGCTGATCTACCCCACCACAAATATTCCATGTTGGCATATTGAAATGAAATATACTAACTTTCCTCACCACAAAAGCTAGCAGTCTACCATGCCAACATCTATCTATGCAAGCCAAAAATTCAGTGCCACCCTAGATGTCTCTCACATACATTGGGTAACTAAATCCTATCCATAATACTTATAAAAGTTCCTAGAATGTCAAATTTTCTTTGTCTCCAACATTGCTGCACTCTAATCACTCTCTCATCCTCTCTTTTAGCAAGTCTACCTTGTCTCACAGCTGCAAATTTGTTGCCTCCATTATCCATATCTCTTCCACTGTTGTTTTTCCAGTACTATAGCTTGGAGGCACAATTAGATAGCTTAAAATATGTCACCTGCTTGAAATATGCCTATTAGAATAAAGTCCACATTTTCTAGAGCATCATATAAAGCTGATCTAGTTCTTGACTGCTTCTCCATTGTCATTTCCTACTTCTTCATCACTGTTGACCATGCCCCAACCTCATACCCTCTACCTGTATCTTAGTAATTCCAAAACATTATTATTAAAAATATTTTCATTCCAAAACATTCATCAAATGTACCAGGCAATTTTATAGCCCTGAGACTTTGCACATGCTAGTTTTTTGGGGGGGGATAGAAAGCTGTATCTACAGCTATAACCTGTAATTGTACCAGGTTCATTTCCCCATGTGTGGTAAGTCAATACACTGAGACACTGGGTTGCAGCAGAGACAGTTTGAATCATAAGGCAGCCAAATGAGGAGATGGGAGGAAACTACAAGTCTGCCCCCCTGAAGAGTTTGGGGCTAGGAATTTGAAAAGATTTGCATGAGGCATGAGCCAAGTTGGAGGGATTGTTGATTGGTTTAAAAGTGCAGGTAAAGTCATGGGAGGGGGGTATGAAGAGACCGCATTCTCATGCTGATTTGGTTCTTCTCTGGGGGTTTTTAGACCCTCTGGTATCAGCCATTCCCCTGGAATTCAGGATTTAAAAAACACCTCAGCTGGGCTCGGTGGCTCAGCCTGTAATCCCAGCGCTTTGGGAGGCCGAGGTGAGTGGATTGCCTGAGCCCGTGGGTTCAAGACCCGCCTGGGCAACTTGGCGAGACCTCATCTCTACAATAAATCAAAAATTAGCCAGGTGTGGTAGCATGCACCTGTAGTTCCAGCTACTTGGAAGGCTGAGGCAGAGGGATCACCAGAGCCCAGTAGGTCCAGGCTGCGGTGGCCAGGATTGGCCACTGCACTCCAGTCTGGGTGACAGAGTGAGACTCCAACTCAAAAAATAAATTAATTAATTAATTTAAAATATCTCAAGCAATTATTAAACAAAAATCTTATGACTCTAACATCAGAGATTCTATATATACAAACAACGGGGTCTAAATATATATATTTTTATATATATAATTTTTTAGAGACAGAGTCTCACTCTCTTGCCCAGGCTGGAGTGCAGTGGTGCCATCATAGTTCGCTGAAGCCTTTGAACTCTCCAGTGCTTAAGCAAGTCTTCCTCCTCAGCCTCCTGAGTAGCTGGGACAGGTGCTTGCCACCATATTCTGTTCATTTTTTAAAAAAAATTTGTATAGACAGCACCTCACTATGTTGCCCAAGATGGCCTTAAACTCCCAGCCTCAAGTGATCATCCTGCCTCAGCCTCCCTAGGCCCTGGGATTACAAATATGAGCCATTGCATGCAGCCTTATAATTTTTTTTTTTTTTTTTGAGTAGAAGTCTTACTCTGTTGCCCAGACTGGAGTGCAGTGGCACACACACTCACGGCCACCACAGGTTCGACCAGCCAGGCTCTGGCGATCCTTCTGCCTCAGCCTTCCAAGTAGCTGTTACCACAGTTCCCATTCCTGGCTAATTTTTTGTTTTTATTGTAGAGACAAAGTCTCACAAAGTTCCCTGGGCTGGTCTCGAACCCATGGGTTCAGGCAATCCACTCACCTTGGCCTACCAAAGTGCTAGGATTACAGGCTGAGTCAAATGAGCCCAGTCTGGCCTTATAATTTTTAATAAAGTACCTATTTTAGTAAAATATTCTCAAAAACAGTATGAAAACTCTTAGAGTTTGTTTTACATGTGTGTACCTGAGACTGTTTATATCATCACTGGGATTTTTACTTAATAATTTAAAAGGGAGCCCGCCATACTATAGTTCAGATAAGGGACACAAAAACAGCTAAAAGATAGTAAATTAAGACCCAGGAGGAAAGTTTGAAGGAACTGCCATTATGTATCCTATAAAAGGAAAATAACTGAGGAGTATTTAAATTAAGGTCTCTAAGAGTATAAAATACAGCTAGAGAGAGAGTCATAAATTCAGCTCAGCCCATCCATTTGTGTGTAAGACCCGATAATAGACACTCTGGAAGATACAAACACAGATGAGCCATGACCTCTGCTCAGGATGAGGTTCATAAACAAATGCCCAACATGCAAGTTTCGATATTTTAAGTTTTATCATGGATGCATCATGCAAAAGAGAACATTGATTTCATCATGATGTTAGTCCACCATTATCTCTTTCCTGGATGACTGTAATAACCTCTTAATTTGTCTCCCTGTTTCCACTCATTCCACCCTACAATGTTGTACACAAAATGACCTTTCAAGATCTAAGTCACCTCATGTTATTCCTCTGCTAAAAATTCTCCAATGACTCCCAGCATACTTTTTTACTACAGCTTTCAAGGCCCTCGAAGGTTTGTCTCCTTCTTGCTTTTCTTGTATCACTTGCTTCACCCTCTCCCTCCCTCACTGCACTCTACTTCCCTCATCTTTGTGCATGTCTTCCTGTTCACCATGGACATTCAGTCTCAGGGCCTTTGCAGCTATTCTCTAGGCCTGGAAGATTCCTCCTTGATTGCTTACTTTCACTTCACTGAACTCTCTCTCCCCAAATATCAACTCTTCAGAGAAGTTTTTCCTGATCTTCGTATCTAAAAAAGCAGCTTCTGTCACTTTTTATACCTTTATACTGCTTTATTTTTCTCTCTAGCACTTATCTGTTATTACTTTCAATGTCCCCTTGCATATTAATTTATAATCTGTCTCTCCCCTTCACACACACTCCCCAAATATAGGGAAGCGGGATTTTCTTATTCACAACTACGATTCCAACAGTGAGTGCAGTGGTTAACACTAAAAATAGTTTGTTGAGTAAATGAATTTCTGGTTTGGGTTGTAGGAAAATGGGCCATTATTTGTGGTTTAGAATCTCTTTCAAATGACAGAAATGTTGGGACAAGGCTTTGGAAAAATCACTATGATTTTTCCACAGAAAGAAATAAGACAGGAAAATGAGAAAAAGTATCTTAGTATTAAGTAGTATTAGTTGAGGCCAGACATGGAGGCTCACGCCTATAATCCCAGCACTTTGGGAGGGCGAGGTGAGAGGATTACTTGAGCCTACGGTTCAAGACGAGTCTGGGCAACTTGGTGAGATCTCATCTCTACAATAAATCAAAAATTATCTGGGTGTGGTGGCTCATGCCTATAGTTCCAGCTACTTGGAAGGCTGAGGTGGAAGGATCACTTGAGTCCAGCAGGTCAAAGCTGCGGTACCACTGCACTCCAGCCTGGGTGACAGTGACCCCAAATAAAAAAAAAAAAAAGTTGAAAATAAATAGTATTGGTTGAAGGAAATATAACCTGTGAGAATAATGAAAAACTGAGGTTGACAGGAAAGAGGATGTCTAAAAAAGAGCAGTGGAGAGAAGATTAGAACAGCAAGGTATAATGGGATCATGGACAACTTTAAATATCACATTAGGACATCATATACTTAGCAGGAAAAAAAAATGACTGAATAGCATCTGGTTTTTTCAGTAATTCAATTTTTTCAACAGCTACAGAAAAAAGGTGGAAGAAATGGGTATGAAAGAGAGAGCGGGGAGAGAGAGAGAGAGAAAACGAGTTATGGCCGTAGTTTAGACAAAAAAGAGTGAAGTTTCAGAAAAAGGAGTTGTAGTAAGAATGAAATGACATTAGAAAATAAGGGAGGATTCCAAAGTTTAGGGATAAGAAAGGTCATATTTCACTTAATGAACTTTAAATGCAAGGATCTGATGAGATATTCCAATGGAAATAAACTGAATCCTTTTCTGAAGTTCTACCCCAAAACTATAGATTGGATGGTAATTTTTTCAAGGAAAAAATGTTGGAATGAACAAGAAACAAGGCAAAGCCTGAAAATTCTGAAAAGTCCACATTTCTGGAGCACACTGAAGAAGGTAAGGCAGTGAATGAGACTGATAACGCACAGAGAGGAGGCAAATAGAGAGTCTTCACTGATTTAGAAGCTAAGAAAGAAGGCTTTCAGCACTAGATAATCAATAGAATCAAATGACATAGAAGAGTCAGCGGGATGAGACTGAGGAAAAGCCCAGGGATTTGGAAAGTTGGTTTTTACTGATAAACATTCATGGAGTAGCTTGAGTAAAAGCGGCGAGGCAATGGTAAAAAGAATCAGCATTGAAAAAGGTATGAGACAGAATTTTTTATCAAAGGAATTGCAGAATTAGAGGCAAGAACAGCTTTTAAAATAATAGAACACAATCTCTGACACATAGTAAATGGATGTTCAATAAATATTTGTTGCATAAATCACTTGAGCATGTTTGTCATTTAAAGGGGAAACAGTGAAGTAGGATAGAATGATATGAAAAAAAAAAAAAATTTCTAAGGTCGGATGCGGTGGCTCAAGCCTGGAATCTCAGCACTTTGGGAGACTGAGGTAAAAGGATTGCCTGAGCCACAGGTTCAAGAACAGCATGGGCAACTTGGTGAGACCTCACCTCTACAGTAAATCAAAAAATTAGCTGGGCGTGGTAGTGTATGCCTGTAGTTCCGGCTACTTGGAAGACTGAGGCGGAAGGATCGCCGGAGCCCAGCAGGTTGACACTGCAGTGGTCTGAGTGTGCCACTCCAGCCTGGGCGACAGAGTGAGACCCAAAAAAAAATAAAATAAAAATTTAGCAGGGTTTGGGTAATAACATTTTTTTTTAACCAGAATCTAAGGAGAAGAAGGAAGGATGAAAAGTACATCAATGTTGTTCTTAGAATAAAATCCAAATTCCTTAATGACTTCTCATGACCTTTTTCAACTTGCTTATGTTTGTCTTTCTATCCAAACTCTTCCTCCTCTGCTCCGCTCTCCCCCTTTCCTCCAGTTTTGCTCCTTTCTTTCAGTACACAGACAAACTCATTCCCCATTTGCATTTTCCTGGTTTTCCCTTCTACTTCCAATGTTCACTTTCAGAACTTCCTATGGCCAAAGATTTCCCAAAACTTCAATCTCAACTCAAATGTAATCTTCCTTTATTTATATATTTATTTTTGAGTTGGAGTCTTACTCTGTCACCCAGACTGGGGTGCAGTGGCACACACACAGCCATGGCAACTTCGACCTGCTGAGCTCAGGTGATCCTTCTGCCTCAACCTTCCAAATAAGGGAAACTACAGGCATGCGCTCCCACGTCCGGCTAATTTTTTTATTTATTGTAGAGATGAGGTCTCGCCAAGTTGCTTAGGTTGGTCTCAAACGGCTGGGCACAGGCAATTCTCTCACCTCCGCCCCCCAAAGTGCTGGGATTATAGGCATGAACCACTGTACGTGGCCAAATGTAATCTTCTTAGAGAGGCTTTCTCTGATCTTCCTATGGGAAGGAGGCTCCACCAGAGTCACTTTTATCACATCTCCCTGTTTTAATTCTTATAGGGCACAAACCACTCTTTCAGATCACCTTTCTCAGTATTTATTTGTTTATTGCTTGCCTCCTGTTCACCATGAAACAGTTGCCTTGTCTTACTTATTCACTTATTATCCTTCAGACATCTGGAATAGTCTCTAGCACATGAAAATAAAAAAAAAAATATTTGAAAACAAATGAATACATCTTGAAGCAGAAAGGAGGAAACTTAAGGCAATGTACACAGATAACTTTAGTCATTTCTATAAATTAAGTTGTGAGGTAATTTCTCAAAAACAGCCTATTTTTTCATTCCCGCCCGACTCAGGCTCTCGGCAATTCTGACTCAAACCACTGCAATATCCCTGTCCTGGTTCTTGTCCAACTCAACCAAAGTGATTTTCCTAAAGTACATACCCAATTATCTCACTACCTCATCTATAATATTCCATCTCTCCATTGTTCTTGGGATAAAATGCAAACCCCTTACCCAGCTTTTATAGTCAAACTGATATGGTCATTGCATACTTTTATAGGTTCTTTATTCATCACTGCCTTTGTGTCCTATCTTATTACCCTGCACTCCCTCGTCGCAGTGAATTCTATCAATTTGCCATGTCCCCGCTTTTCTCAACTATCTCTTCCTCCTGAAAACTTCTTTCCCAATTGTTTCATCTGAATCAATCCGGCCTGTGCTTTAGAAAGCTTCAGCTTGAATGTTGAGTTCTCCAGGTGAAATTGCATAACCTACTCACTCAATTTATGGACCCTTTCCTATGTTCCCAAACATTCTTATATCTATTAGAGTTCTTAGCTAAAAACAACAAAACACATTAGCTAATGGAAAGAACTTTATTTTAAACAGAAGACAATTAAGGCAGAGAGTTAGAGAATTAGAGTTGGAAGCTATTATCAACAGGAAAATAAATGCCTACATTTAATACCCAGTCTCTCTTGAGGAGACCCTATCTCTGCTATGGCTGACCACAGCAAAGACCACCAGACCTAGACACTACAAGTTGTCTAGCTGATACCCTTTGGTCTTCTGTCAATGTTAATTGGATGTTGGCTGCCTCTTTCTCATTCTTGACAGATTATATTCTATTCAGTGGACAGGCGTGGTGGCTCGTGCTTGTAATTCCAGCACTTTGAGAAGCTGAGGTGGGAGGACTTCTTGAGCCAGGAATACCAGACCAGCCTGGGCAACATAGCGAGACTTCGTCTCTACAAAAAACAACCAAACAAAAAAATTAGCCAGGCACGGTAGTATACGCCTGTAGTCTCAGCTACTCTGGAGGCTAGGAGGGTCACCTGAACCAGGAAGTCCAAACTGCAGTGAGCCATGATAACACCGTAATGTCGCTGCACTCCAGCATGGGCAATAGAGTGAGACTTTGACTCAAAAAAAAAAAATTGATTCAGCTTTTCTTTCAGACTAGTCTTTTCTGAAGTGATATGTTGGTAGATCTGATTAGTGAACTCTGGACTGCTGCGAGGTAAGGAAAACACTTTTCTAGCTTAACCTGAGAAGGCAAAACTCTTGAGATGAGATGATTTATGAGAAAGGTCTACTACACACTTGCACTCTATTCTCCCCCAGTCACAGTATACCTCAATTGATAGGCTTTGGTTCTGTCCCACTCATTAACTCCGTATAGTCAGGAGTGATGTCTGTTTCATTCACTTTTTTGTTTTGTTTTTTTCCTTACAGCTAGCAGAGATCCTGGTGTATAGTAAATGCTAAAAATATTATTTATTGAATGACTGGATGGGTTGTAATTGGGGTTGAAGATAGTTTGGAACAGCTGTTAGAATTATAATGTGGAAATTATAATTGAGAGTCAATTAGAGAAGGCTAAAAGAATTGCTGAGTTGCATTTTGTAGCCTGCCAAGTTAGGAAGAAAGCATTTGTGGTGGAACTAATCATCACTGTTTAGTGAGTTTCTCAAGCAAGGCTTAAAAGCTGGAAGAAAAAACTTAAGAATCTAAATCAACTGGGAAAAGATTTGTGGGTAGCAGACAAAAGGGGAGTTTGAGCTAAAACCCCAGTGAAATAGGCATACATGAAATGAGTGACCATAGAATTGAGGTTGGTTAGGAAATAAATTAAACCAGCAAGAGAATGGGCAGTCTGTGAGAATATGAAAAAATGAAATAACTAAAGATGATAATAAAGGCAAAAGTACAGTTTGGTATAAGAGATTAGAAAGATATTTTACTCCACCTTCCCCCAAATTATAAAGACTGAATCTATTGTGCCTCCCATTCTCAGTCCTGTTCACTTTTATGCACGAATTTTGACTAAAGTAGTCAGGGCCACCATCTTTGGTGTCCCTTCTCTTCCCTGATTCAGAATTGCTGGGAATTAAATTGTTCACTGAGAACCACTAGAGACCACCTAGTCCTCTTGTGTTTTTTTTCTTTGCCAGTCAGAAGCCAGTATTCACAGAATTAGCTGTAGTTGCCTGTTTACTTTTCATTTCTTTCCTTATCTCTCTCCATATTTGTCTGCAAATACATATCTCCCACTGTCACACCCATCAGCCCTATCTTAGAACTGATTGTCTGTTTTCGGTCCTGTCTCTTATTTCTAAACAGATTCCCCTGAACTGCTGGGATGTGCTCAGAATGCTACAACGTGTTGCAGGAAACTGCTAGCTTGTTCTTATATGCCTATCTTTAGCTGGAAGACTAGGACCTTGTCCCAGTTATTAGACTGGCGATGAGCTCTTGTATTTCTCTCACACATGACAACTGTTCATCCTCCTGTCTCTTTCATCTTGGCCACCAGCTGTATGGTCTCGTATTGGTCTGTAACTAAAACTCATGTTGATTTTGCCTGAGTTGCGACTGAGCTGCATCTGTCCCCTGGATTTTGGATATATTGCTCTTCTAGAGTCAGGTCATTCTCCACTGCAAGGTCATCTTCTCCAACATAAAATTTCCCCAAAAAAAAGCATTAATAGTGAGATTCATGTCCATTACTTAGACTATGATTAAATACAAAGATAAGAGCATACCAAATGAAAGGATGGTCTAGGTTAAGTTGCAGTAACAAATGTCTCTGAAATCATAATGACTTAAAACAGATTCAGAAACTTTTTCTGCAAAACTCTAGTTGGTATTTTAGGTTTTGTGGGCCACACAAAGACTCAACAATGGTTCAAATCTGCCATTGTAGCATGAATGCAGCCATAGTCAATACACAAGCATATGAATGTGACTGTGTTCCAATAAGACTTTACTTACAAAAACAAATAAATTGGTTTTAATTTGCTGACCACTGATTTAAAACCATAGGATTTATATCATACTTACACTTCATTGCAGGTTGGATGGATGATATGTTTCACATTGTCACTGTGGGCACTCTGGAACCCAAGCTGATGAGCGAGCCACAATCTAGAACATTACTTTTAATTGCAGCAAAGAGAAAAGTTGCAAGATACCCATCTGCTTTTAAAATTTTTTTCCATAGGTCATTTTTACTCTGATTCTGTCAGCTCATGAATATCCTGTGTTCTTGCCCAAGTTTATCAGGGGAGGAAGCATAAGCTCCTACAGACAAAGGGAATCAATAACTGGTGATCAGTTAACACAGAGTACAACAGGAATCTGTGGCAGAAGAGGGAATATCAAGCTTAAAAGTCTTGATGGTGCTGTTTTAGGTAATGAAAAAGTCCAAAGTGAGGGGTCTGAAGACAACTGAAGAAAAAAAAGGCAATGAAGACACCTGGAACTAAGGAAACTGTGGAATGTGAAACTTGCATATGTCAAAGTTCCTCACCATGCATCTTAAAGAAACACTAACTGTCCTCTCTATATGTAAAAAAGAACAACAAAAATAGCAATACAATATCTTAGATAATGTGCCACATCTGGGTAGCTCTGATATTTCCTTAATATTCTAACTCAGTATTTGAAGACCAAAAAAGAAGTCATAATGCAAAAAATAATGTAAACACCATAATTTATTCCTAATACACACTGGAATATATCAGAAGTCTCAATCAGTTGACCTAATTATTTATTTTATAATTATCTCTCTATACATATACTACTAAATATAACATTTCTATTCACAATATGAAAATATCTTTATGAAACCTCTTAAGCAGTAAATTAATTAAATATCTTCATATATATTTGAAAAAAAAGAAAAACCAATGGTACAAATTTAAAGGCAGTGTTTTAGCATTTTATCAGTGCATTTGAAAAAACTAATCTAAGCATTAGTTACTTTTTTTGGCATAGAAGAACAAGACAGAAAAGATGAAAGGGAAGTGGTGAGCATGGATTACCACAGTTCTCACAACTTTCCTCTCCAAAATGCGTGGGAGAAATAAAGTTTTCATGATCAAAATTCCTAACCCAATAGCTCTTATTCCACTCTTCTGCATTAATAAAATCTCATTCAAATATAAGGGATAGAGAGTTGAAGTATATGGAAATATTCTTGTACCCACTCCACTTTTTAATTTTTTGAGTAAACTTTTCATAAACAGTGTTTTCTTTGTTTCTTTTGTTAACTAGCCTTGGTAATAAGCTACTTGCAACAAATCTAAGAAGTGATGGAGACTTGGTAACGGCATCAAACCTATACACAGCATGACTGAATTAGAATGTTATTAGGGCACTCAACCTGGAATAGTCATGATTGCTAACAATTGTACTCAGCATTTGATTCATAGTCTAACCAGTAGAGGCAAACCCAATTAGTGTTTGTCGTTGTTTAATCAGTTAAGGGCAACTCTCAGGACAGGTTTGCCTTGGCCTGTGTCTCAAATGTTAGCAACAGTTTGTGAACCTGGAATGAAAAAAGTGGTCAGTATTTCATGCAAAAAAAAATCCCCAGCTTTTATTTTGTAGTTTTTCCACATTTGTTGGCTTATTTTTAAATTTTAATTGTGTTTATTTTGTGAGAAAATATGTATGAGGTAAAGTGGTAGAATATGAGATGATGATTTTAAAAAATCAGAAAAACCAAAAGAATTGCCACACAAAAATATGATCTTCAATTATCTGGGCATAATACTTATTTCATGTTGGACTGCAGAAAACAGAGGAAATCAGGGGAAGTTTGTCATCTTTGTTTACCATTTGACTGCATTTTCCATTTTGAATTTTGAAGTTTATTACCTCTAATCTAATTGCAAAGACTAATTTGTCCCATGATTTAAAATAAATGTTGTTACCATACTTGTAGAATGCTTCTGCATGTTCCTTACTACCTTTGCATCTTATTGATTGCATTGCTGGTTTCTATGGGAACAGAAGTGGAGAAGTTAATTAAGATCAGAAGGTTAGAACTGAAGAAAAATAGAATTTTCAACACAGTTCATTTATCATGTACATTTAAATTACTTTCTTTAATAAAATATCTATTGGGGTAGAGTGGTGATGGCTGAATCACCTTAATAAAAACAAATTATACATGTTAAAAGTTTAACATCACTTATTTGTACTCAATTCATCCCATTAAGAACCATTTTAGCTTTGGTAATCAAATTAACAAAAGTCATTAATAAAGGTTCCTGTGTCTCAATACTGCTGCTCTGAGACTTTTAGCTTTGAGCAATGTGTTTTATGTATTCTTATTATTTATTCAGAATAAGCCTGTAGTTTCTATTAAGTTCTTGTCTTTTATTTCAAATACCCCTGTCTATCCTGCTTCATAATGTTCTATCTGGGTCTATGCATACTACATAGTCATTTAGTAGCATCGCAGGTTCTGCCAGTAGGGGGAAACAGAAAGATTAGT
This sequence comes from Cephalopachus bancanus, assembly GCA_027257055.1. Classification (NCBI taxonomy): domain Eukaryota; kingdom Metazoa; phylum Chordata; class Mammalia; order Primates; family Tarsiidae; genus Cephalopachus; species Cephalopachus bancanus. The sequence goes on along the minus strand of JAPVLO010002257.1, from coordinate 17,389 downwards.
AGACAGGAGAGTGGGAGAAGAGATTTATTTTCTGTTGACTTTCTGTTTCTGTCAGGAACAATTCAGCCATGATCCTTCACCCAGGAGAGGTAATGGGTTCCTGCCTCCAACACGCTACACCTGTAACTAATTCCCTATATAAAATTTCAGCCTTTGAAATATCTAATGTATTTCTGCTTTTCTAGCTGACACAAAGTCCATGATTGGTTTTATATGTAAAAAGTAGAATGTAGCTAACTTAAAAAAGAATAAAGCCTCTCTTTGTCTATTGAAAAAAAAATTGGGATATACAGAATTGTAGAAAGAAGACAGATTATTCCTCAGTCCCAGCACCCACATACAACATATGTTAACGTTTTGCTTTTCTTCCTTTACAGTATTTTCTACACATAGGAAAATACTTTTTCAGAAACATACACTATGACATTCTACATCTGCTTTTGTCTCCTGTATTTATTTTATTGTATTTATTTTTTGAGGTAGAGTCTCACTCTGTCACCTAGCCCGGGAGAGCAATGGCACAATCACAGCTCACTGAAGCTTCCAGCTCCTGGGCTCAAGTGGTTCTTCCTCCTCAGCTTCCCAAGTAGCTGGAACTAAAGGCGCATGCTACTGTACCGGGCTAGTTATTTCATTTTTGTTGAAATAGAGTCTTGCTATGTTGCCCAGGCTGTTCTCGATCTCCTGGGCTCAAGCAATCCTCCCACCTTGACCTCCCAAAGTGCTGGGATTGCAAGCATGAGCCAGCAAACCCAGCTTATTTTTTTAACTTAAATTAAACCTGTGTTTGCAAACTCTTCACAAACATCATTTGGATAGCTAGGTAACATTCTGTAGGCTATTTTGATATTACTCAATATTTAGACATTTAGATTGCTTTCAGATGGTTTATAATGATATAAAATGACAGCATAAAATGTTGTCATAAACACCTTTGTGCTGCGAGTAATTTTATTTTCTTTTGCATTCAGGCTAATTGCCTTAGGATTTAAACTTTTGTTTTTCTATTCTTATGCCAGTTCTTAATGCAGAACCCCAGCTCTCCTCAAAGTCTGTACATCCACAAGCATTTCCAAAATTTCTCAGAAGTTGTTGTCCATGGAACAAAGATTCTTCTGTGCTTTCTGTGTGTGTGTGTGCATGCATCCCTGTGTGTGGTTTTCTTTACTCATTGTTCCTAGAGTAATAGTATAGTTGAGAGCACACGTAACAAATATTGTAGATTGCATTAAGAGAGTAATCAGACCAATCCTGCTTTGCTAAGAGAAAATTTGTATTTAATATACACTAAGCATATAATTTTTAATATATTTTCCTCTAAATGATATTAATAATGCTAGAATACAAAATATTACTCTCATGTACAGCAACAGAAAGAAAATGTTAATTTTTAAGTGATCATTAATTACAAGACTGTTTGGGTTATAAACTGAATGGTGATATTTAAATGGTAAATATGAACCAATTCAATGTTCAATACAAAGCAGAATAAGTCAATGAATTTTTTAGTTTTAGTTTTTTCACATGGATAATTATATAATACTTGCAATCATATTTCAGAAGGTGTTATAAAGGTGAAATTGTATCTCCATGTCCATGTCTATATCCATATTCACGTCTTTATATATTTGTCAATATATACTGACTGTCATGAAGTAACAGAACATATAAAGCAGTCATGGCCAGTTGTTTCAAACAGTATAAAAGTCAAAACCTATAACCCTGTTTAAGAAAAACAGGAAATTAATTCATTATGTTCAAAGGAGGTCTGGAGTGATACATTTTGAATTTCTATAAAATTCTTCTGTGTGTGCTAGTATCACCTTAAGAGCCAAAGTTGTCATTTGTGTCCATTTTCTTAATCTTTCAATTCTTGGTACTTTAAATGGACCCTTTTGCCTTTACAGAAATGCTACCTAGTTATAATGTGATAAACTAACCTTTAATCAGTAGGGCTCGGTGGCTCAGCCTGTAATCCCAGCACTTTGGGAGGCTGAGGCGAGTGGATTGCCTGTGCCCAAGGTTCGAGATCCACCCAGGCAACTTGGAGAGACCTCTTCTCTACAATAATTCAAAAATTAGCTGGGCATGATAGTGCGCGCCTGTAATTCCTGTTCCGGCTTCTTGGTTGGAAGCCTGAGGTAGAAGGATGCCAGAGCCCAGCAGGTTGAAGCTGTGGTGGCTGGGAGCATGCCACTGCACTCCAGTCTGGGCGACAGAGTGAGATTCCAACTCAAAAAAAAAAAAAAAATTAACCTTTAATCTAAAGAGCTACTCTTTATTATATTTATGGTTTTCTGGAGGCCACAGTATTTTTGTTCAGTTTTAATAGTGGAACTAGCAGGGGGGATCACCTTGTTTTTTAAGGGTGAAAAAATTTCTTTTTGAAAGACACTTCCAAAGTTGTATTGATAACCTGATACCCTTTACAATTCAAATTTCCTTCCACTAAAAAAAAAAAAAAAAAAAAAAAAAACAGCACTTGCAAGCAAGGTGCTAGGCACTGTGTTTTGAGCTACGTGTGATCTTATTTGCACCTCACAACAATCATGTAAGGTATTTATTAACCTTGTTTCACAGAAGAAAAAATAGGGATCAGAAAAATTATTCTGCATTTCCAAGTTTGTGCGGGGTGACAGAATCTGAATTTGAATGTCAGTTGACCTGGCCCACTAACCCATTTTCTTTCATGGGAATAGTTATTATATTTTAAATAGCAGTCAATAAGAATAAAGGCTTTTTTATGTGTCTGTCACTGCCTAGGCACTGTGTTTTAAGGTAGTAATTCTTGTAAAAGATATTTTAGAAATTTGTCTAATATGTAATTATAATTAAGTTGGACAATTTGATTACAAGCATGCACTTACTTTTTTCATGGTTGTGAATTTCTTGGTCCTTAAAACGCTAAACAAGAAAAATAACCTTGCCGCCAACCTCTTAAAGTCAGAATTACCCAACTCTTAGTCTCTTCCTTACTGTCTTTCACAGGTCAATTAATACTAAAGAGTTATAACTTGAAAAAAGCTTTTGATAAATTACGGGGAAAACTTCATGTGTCGGAAATATATGGTACATATACCATATCTCTGTTTTTTATATAGATTATTTCTGTTTGTATGCGTACATATATATATAGATACACACACTATATATTTGTATATATGTAAAACATATATTTGTATATATGCATATGTTATATATGTGTGTATGAAAACTATGCATATAAAATATATAGTTTTTCAATAAACACAAGTGGCCAAAATAAGTTGTTTCCAATGATACTTGGAATGTCAGTCAGCCTTTCTCAACGCCTCAATTATTAAATACATCTGCACTTTCATCATGAAAGTGTCCTAAATATTTATTTATTTATTTATTTGAGTTGGAGTCTCACTCTGTTGCCCAGACTGTAGTGAAGTGGCACGCTCCCGGTCACCGCAGCCTCAACCTGCGGGGCTCCGGCAATCCTTCCCCCTTATCCTTCCAAGTAGCTGGAATTACAGGTGCACAATACCATGCCTGGCTAATTTTTTTGATTTATTGTAGAGATGAGGTCTTGCCAAGTTGCCCAGGCAGATGTCGAGCCCGGGGGCTCAGGCAATCCACTCACCTCGGCCTCCCAAAGCGCGGGATTACAGGTTGAGCCACTCAGCCTGGCCAATATTTAAATAACAGCAAACATAGCTGTTGACATGAATCTATCAATTAAGAAAAGCTAAAGTGTAAATATATGTGATATAGAGTATCAGAGCGTATCTTATCATTTAGCCTGACTTAGTAATACATATTCCATGAAGAGTCCAGGAAGAAACTTTAGGAAAGTCAGGCTAAGTATCCCTCCATTCTATCCTTTTAGTAAAGTCAGAATTGGACTGGATTTGACATCTTTTGTAAATAATGAGTTTTGTGCAGCCAGTTTGGGGCTCAATTTAGTCAATCACACAGATGATAATTGTCTACAAATAACACGACTATATTTGTCATTGAACTGACCAAGTGTTATGAACATAAGGCTGACAGGTCTGAAGATGTTTTAGTTTGCTAATATGGAACGGGGGTGAATTATTACAAATATTCCCATGTACAGTTGACAGTGTATAACTAGCTATTAAATCTCATACGCAGTAAATTTATATATAAAACAATCAGATTTAATTAAATAGTTACGGTTCTTGAAACAACAACCTGCCACCTCAGATCAAATCTATAAACTACCCAGAGAATGAAAAGCACAGTTTATCTCACTGATACAAAGTGGTAATCAAAAGGAAGTAAAATACCAAGAGAAAACTTATAGCTTCCTTGCATTCTATTGCTTTATACCAACAAGGAAATTTGTACTGCTCACTTGCATAAACATGAATTACGTATTGTATCAAACTCTGGGGTCATTAGAAGAATGAAGAATTAAGTTCTAATGAGACTCAGAATGTTCGTACTTTTAACCTGAGAATGACATATTTAATAATATATTTGGTTACATTATGGTCATATGTGTGATTACCAGACTGCATTTTTTTCTTTTAAAATATTTTTTCTTGAAAATAACTTGCTATGAGCTTATATTGGTTTTAAATTGTCATAGATCTTGAGATATCTGCCACCTAATTCAAAAGTTATTATAAAATTTACAGCCTCCCTAAAACTTTTATACTATTTATTTCTTCTGTTAAGAGCAAGGCATTATAGCAGGTGTGTAAAAAGAAAAAACAAACAAACCAAAAACTTGGAGTAAGTAGGCTTGAGAAACAATAGTAACTTTGTATAAATGGCAGAAGAGTGTGGGAGATGTAAGAAAACTAGCATTTTTTAAGCTGGCATCTTCTTTAAATATAACTATATGTACATTTCAGGGACATGCATTGAGAAAACACACAAATTTTTTTATCCTTCTAGCAGTTAAAGCCTTTTCCTCGACTATTTCATGTTAACATTTCAGTAGGAGAATTTTGCACCTTCAACTAATCATTTTTGGGGTTTTTTTTCCTGCAGTAAATGTAAACTTTAGAACTGAAGAGCAGGGATTCTCCCAGAGGGCCCCCATCTTGACCTTTTATGTGCTATAGAGATTTTCTTTTTGAGTGACTGAGGCTTGATAGTAATTTAACAATGGCTTTGCTGGCCCTGCCAGACCTCTGCAAGGATATCAGCCTTTTACATTTATTCTAGTCTGAGAGATGATTTCCTGAATTGGGTAGAGGGCATTGGTATTTCTTTAAATAGAGTTTCCTATCTGTCTTTTGCCCCCACCCTGTTTTCACTCTTACTGGTGACTGCCAAAACTGTCCCTGCTCTATTTTAAGTCAACACCATTTGACCCTTTGCTTTACTGGAAATACTTTCTCAGTCCTGAGCTGTAAGGATTGTTCTATTTGCTGTTTGCCTTTTTTAAACTTTCTGGTAGTGTAGTAAACTTTGAAATCCTGATCATTTTCCTGAAAATGTTTTAATTGTCTCAGTGTATACTATTCCAAATATTCTATTAAACACCAATATATTACTTATGAGTAATTAAATGGAATTCCCTGGGAGCCCTTTTTTATTTTATTTTTTGTGGCAGAGTCTCATTCTGTCACCCAGGCTGGTCTCAAACTTCTGGCCTCAAGCTGTCCTTCTCCCTTTGGCCTTCCAAAGTGCTGGAATTATATACATAAGTCACTGCACCGGGTTTTACCTGAAAACTCTTAATGACAGATTAAGTCTAAATATGTTTGAAGGGATGGAGATATATTTTTATGCAAACTTTTTTTGATAACATTGCTTAATTAACTCAGTTCTGAGAATTCTCCTGCTCTGGGGAAAATCTGTTTTTAAGTAGAGGTGGCAGCCGGGTGCATAACACGTGCCTGTGACCCCAGCACTTTGTGAGGCTGAGGCTGGAGGACCGCTTGAGCCCAGGAGTTCAAGATCAGTCTAGGAAATATAACAAGAGCTCATCTCTACAAAAAAGTAGCCAGGCATGGTGGCATTAGGCCGTAGCGCCAGATATTCAGGTAATTGCGGCGGGAGGATCACCTGATCTCAGGAGGTAGAGATTGTGGTGAGCTGTGACTCTGCCACTGTACTCCAGTCTGGTGACAGAGTGAGACCTTGTCTCTTTCAAAAAAAAAAAAGTATAGTTGGCACGTTGTGTTAAACACATTTGTGACTGCTGGAGTGCTTGATTTAGCTCCACTACTGGCAATGACTCAAAACGTTCTGTGTCTGCACATCTACTTTCATACCCTGCCTTTCCGTCCCCAGAAATCATTAGATCCAAGGTAGACCCGTGGCTACTTTCCACAAATTCCACAACTTGGCATGAATTTTTTTTTTTTTTAAGTCTGAGTCTCACTCTCGTCCGGGGTAGAGTGCAGTGGTATGCTCATGGCTACCGCAGCCTCAACCTGCTGGGCTCCAGGGATCCTTCTGCCTCAGGCTATCCTTCTGCCTCAGTTCCAAGTAACTGGAACTACAGGTGCACCACCATGCCTGGCTAATTTTTTTATTCAGTGTAGAGACAAGGTCTACAAGTTGCCCAGGCTGGTCTTGAATCCCTGCCATGAGCCTCCACATCCAGACTGGCATGGAAAATTTTATAGAGTGTGGGTATTTGGAGACATGCTATGAGCAAGAGACATGCTATGAGCAAGTCTCACAAACTCTCCTGTTGAGGCTTTTGAGATACCCTGATTCTCTCCTTGTCCAACAATTTTACTTTGATTTTCTTAGATACTCTGGTATCTTCCTACTACATGCCTCTTTTTGTTTGACTCAAGTGCTTAAACTAGCCTAGAGTCTGTTTCTGTTGCTTGAAGCTAAATGAACTAATCAAAAGATCTGGAGGACCAAAGAATCAGAAATCTTAGAAACATCAGTGGGGGATGTGTGTATGTGTGGGGGGAAGTAAGTGTAGCCCTCTATAAAAGAATCTGAAATGCTGAAAAAACTCCTCAAGATAGGTGAGAAAAGATAAGAAGATGATCCTCAGAAAATGCTTACTAGAAATAGTAGGTAAATGGAAGATTTTGGACAAGAAGTTGGGATATGATAACTCTGGCCTTGGGCTTAAATGAACTTTGTACAGCTCTCTGAAAACTGTGTCTTATCTTTCCCACATTTACCCACGGGGTGCTAAATAGGAGAAAAGTCTGAAAATGACAGAAATTTCATTTGCTCCTAGAAGTAACCCTGACAATATTTATCTTTTGGTCTGGGTGGGTAATTGTCTATATATATATATGTATATATATAGAGCCTACATATATATATATGTAAAAATTCAGTGAGTTATAAGATGTAGGCTCTTTACCTATATTAAAGAAGTGGGGCCAGGCTCGGTGGCTCAGCCTATAATCCTTTGGGAGGCCAAGGCGAGTGGATTGCCTGGGCCTGTGGGTTCAAGACCAGCCCAGGCAACTTGGCGAGATCTTGTCTCTACAATAAATCAAAAAGTAGTTGGAAATGGTAGCGCATGCCTGTAGTTACAACTGCTTGGAAGGCTAAGGTGGAAGGATTGCCAGAACCCAGCAGTTCTATGCTGGGGTGGCTGTGAGTGTGCCACTGCATTCCAGCCTGCAAAACAAAGTGAGACCTCCAACTCAAAAAAAAAAAAAAAAAAAAAAGAGGTGAAGAAGGAGGAGGGGGGGTCTTATGCTCCCAACCTAATCTAATATCAATTTTCCAGCAGTGCACAGGATAACTAGAATACCTCCAAGTAGCCTAAATAATAGTGAGAGGAAAAGTAGACATCTATCTAATGCAGAGGTCATGTGGGTAAGGATGGTTTTGGGTAACCAAAGCCATGCTGAAAGGTGCTCAGGATTATTCAACAAAGATCACATCTGATATGCTTAACCTCTACCCTCTTTGTAGAATCATGCTTTCTATTTCATATATAGAAAAAATATTGATTTTGAAGACACATAATTCTTTGAAGTACTACTAAAAAGAAAAGCAACACTCCAAATAAATCTTTTAACCCAGAATTTTTAATACTTACTTGAGAGACTCTTTTAAATTTATTTTGAGAATTTTGTGCCATGTATCAGTCACTTTTATACATATCTTAGAACAGAAAAATTCTTATTATAAATTTATCATGTATATATGATAAATGGTTACCGTGGAGTGAGATGTGACAGTAATCCTTTTATGTATATATTAACAAAATGTAACACAACTTTATGTATTTATATGTACCTTCTTTTAGTAGCTTTATTACTCAAATTGTGGTCTATGGACTGATGCATGGTCAACATTTGGAAGCTTGTGAGAAGTTTGTAATCCAGGTTCTGTGCAGTAGTTTACACCTGTAATCCTAGCACTATGGTAGTCCAAGAAGGGAAAATCGCTTGAGGCCAGCCTGGACAACAAAACAAGATGCTGACTCTACAAAACATTTTTTTTTAATTAGCTAGACATGGTGGCATGTATCTATAGTTCTAGTTACTCAGGAGACTGAGTAAAGCTCCTCCTTTAGTAGGAGCTCAAGACTTCAGTAAGTTATCATCATGCCACTGTACACCAGCATGGGTGTCGGAGTGAGACTCTGTCTCAAAATAAATTAAAAAAAAAAGAAGAAAGAAAATTGTAATCTCAGGCTCCAATAAATCAGAATCTATATTTTAAGGAGGTTCCCAGTGATTCTTATGCAAGTTAAAGTTGAAAAGGCACTGTTGCAAAGCACTTGATTGCTGCTTTGCATAAAAATATAGAATTATGGTCATTCCTCTAATAGAAACTAATTGGTTTGCTTAATGTCAAAATTACACAACATCATTTTCTTTATGTGCATTTTTGTGAACATGGTAAGATTTGCTTCCCTGCCAAATCACGAAACAAGAATTCTGGAAGATATTTTAAACAGCAACTAAACTCAATGTATATGATACTAACAATGAAGCAAATTTCATTGTAATAATGACAACTTAAAGAGTTATGTTCAAGTTCATGGATGCATAGACCATGGCAGTTAATGCTATCTGGCCATGTTAAATGTAATGCATGATCTATTACATGATGCACACTAATTTTAGCAATGCCCAGATTTTTAAAAAAATGTGTGCCTTAGAATCAAATTAAGATGTTTTTAACAGCTCCACATATAAATAAATGTCCTGTTAGTAAGAAGAATCTTTTGACCTTGACGTTAGTACTACAAAACTTTTCATTGTGGCAATAAATTAAGAAAACATTTGTAGTCTCTCTAAATTATATCAACTTTTGTAGGAAAACTAGAAAAGCAGTGAGGAAAAAGTGTATATATTTTTAATATATATTTTATGAGTTGGAATCTCACTCCTTCACCTAGGCTGAAGTGCAGTGTCACGCATGCTCATGGCAACCCCAGTGTCGACCTGATGGGGTCCAGCGATCCTTCTGCCTCAGCCTTCTGAGTAGCTGGACTACAGACGCTTGCTACCACGCCCAGTTATTTTTATTTTATTGTAGAGACAAGGTCTCACCAAGTTGTCTGGGCTGGTATCGACCCCGAGGGCTTAGGCAATCCTCTCGCCTAGGCCTTCCAAAGTGCTGGGATTACAGGCTGAGCCACTGACCCAGCCGTCAGAAAAAAAATTTTTTTAAGTTTGAAAAAGAGATTGAAGCAAATAGGATGGACTTAGAGTTCATCATACTCAGTGATCTATCACAGAAACAAAGAACTAAATATCACATGTCCTTACTCATAAGTGGGTCCTGAACATTTATCACAATACTACAAGAGAGGAATCAGCAGTAGCAAGACACTGCGGGGACGGGCGGGGGAGGGAGGGTAGGGGGGTGGGGTGGTGGTGAAGGGGTACATAACATCACCAAGGGTACCTGATTCTAAACCAGGGGAAGCAAGGACCAGTTGGATCCCCCAAAATTTACATGCTCTTAATTTTATGTATGCACTCTGATAGGCTACACTACCTCTGTTACCTAGTTCATCAAACATCAAATTAGATGCTGCCATAAAGGTATTTTTAGATAGGATTAACATTTGAATCAGTATACTTTAAGTAGATCTCTTATGTACCTAATCCTGACTTGTACTCCACATCATTATAATAAAATAAAGTTAAAAAAAAGAGAGAGATTGCAGCAGGAGTGGGACATAATACACGTTTAACTGTATCAGGGTCATTCAAAGTGTGATCTGCACCCCACAATCTACAATATCACCTTGAAGCCTCTTTTCCAGTTACATATTTGGATTACACCCTGGAACCGTACCAAAATATCTGAACTAGTGCCTAGTCATCTGAACTTGTACCAATTGCTTCAGAAGACAAACATGAACATTAAAGTTTATCAAGCAAAATGTCTGGATCTTGATTTTATATTTTAATTTCTTCTCTGCCCACAGAATGGGGGGTCATTAACAAATGATATCGCTCAACTAAATGAGCCAGCAGGTCAAAGTTTGCTCTATAAATTGTGATTTTTTTATAGAAAAAATTATTCTTAATGAATAGGAACTTCTGCTAACAGAACTCACTTGTTATTAAAAACCAAAACAGTAAGTTTACATTGCATTTAAGATTACTAAAGTACTAACTTTCCTTAAGTTCTCCCCTCATTCCCAAGTTTTTGCTTGTTTTATTATCACAAATAATCGTTATAATTTCACTGACAAGCAGATTTTTAAAACTTATTTGAATAATTTCAATGAGTACATTACCAACGTGATGGTTCATTTTTTTGTATGCACTTGGGTAGCTATGGTACCTCTATTACCTAGTCGGTCAAACACCAACCTAAATGTTGCTGTAAAGGTATTTTTAGATGGGATTAACAGTTGAATCAGTAGACTTTAAGTAAAACATTTATCTTCTATAACATTGGTGGGCCTCATCTCATCAGCTGAAGGCCTAAACAGACAACAGACTGAGCTCCCCTAAGAAAGAAACAGTTCCAACAACAGAGTGTCTTTAGATTTCAGCTGCAACACCAACTCTCCCTTGGGTCTCCAGCCTGCCTAATTTGGACTTGCCAGTCCTTACAGTCATGTGAGCCAATTCCTCAAAATAAATATCTTTCTCTCTACATATACACATCCTATTAGTTCAATTTTTCTTAAGACTAATACATCTAACTACAGTAAACAAATAATGTGTTTTCACTAGAAAGGATAGTACCTTTTGGAGCATTTAAAAATTTTAATCTATATTTATCATTATTTTATTCAGGAGCTATGCTAAATTTAAAATCAAAATAATTTTCTTATTCGCTATTATGCATCTACACATGGAGTGCTTATAACAGTTCCTGGCTTATTGATTCTATGACTAATTAAGATGCATATGTCAATATTGTATGGTAACTTACTACTAACTTTTAATGTCATAGTAGGTCTTCCTTCAGTTCTTTAGAACTATCATAATACATATTTTCAGATGACTTAATTTTATAAGAATTTTCTCTTTTTCTTCAAGTTGCCTAATTATGTTCTCTGCCAATTCTATGAACTTACTATTATAAATTTTCAGTACGTTCTCTCTAAAAAACTTCAAGAACAGTTTAAGAAAATTATTCTAAATATGAATGGAAGACAATCTACCTTTCAAAGCCTATAAGCGTATAATTACTTTTTCACCATAGTATTACAGAAATGAACACATGTATGACTGAACCTTTTCTCCATAGGAAACAGATATATTTTTATTTTTCTAAAACATGAGGGTAGCTCTGTATCTCAGTATAAGACTGTGCAAATTAGGCATTGAACAAATTGATAAATGATTATGCTTGGCCTATGTAAGAATTTAATGGACAATAGTAGTGGTTTAATGGATGAACTTGAGCAAATCATACATGCATCTACACATGGAGTGTTTATGAGTATTAAATAAGATCACTCATGCAAAGTTCTAAGAACATTTCCTGGCTTATAATGAGTACTTGTTATTGTATTGCTGTTATAACTCTATACAAAAAAAAAAAAAAAAAATCTTGCCAAATGTGTTTAGCTTTGAATGTTAGACTATGATTGACTTCAATTTTCTTCTTTATACCTTATATTTTATGTATCTTCAAAAGTTGTACACAATATGGTGGGATAAGCACAATATATTGGTGGGGGCAGGATTTTAGGAAGGTGGAAGGGCAAAGGAGGAAAAACTAAGACACAGCAACCTGGACAATAGATAATGTATTGAAAAGAAGCAGGCAGAAAAGAGTAACTAGGGTAGATTGTAAAGCTGAGGAGTAAAATGAAAGCATTGATATGTGAAGATTAGTTTGGAAGTAACTCATGGGAGCATTAGAGACTTTGCATTGGAGCATTAGAGACTTTGAAATCAGCTAGGCAAGTAAGTATTATAGGAATATAATCAGGAGATGAAGAAGGCATAGGTGTACTAACTATAGGCAAAGTCAAAGATTTAATCTGGGACCACTTTAAAGTAGTAATTTTAGACTATATCAAAAAAAAGAAGCAGACTTTGCAGTAATTAAGTGATGGTAAAAGAAGGGTAAAAAATGACTGCAAAACAAATAACCCAATTTTAAAATGGGCAAAGAACCTAAACAGGCATTTGTCTCTAGAAGACATACATATAGCTATTTTTAAATGCTCAGTATTTCTAATAATCAGGGAAGCAAATCAAAACTGTAATGAGATATCATTTCATTTCTGTCAGAATGACTATTATCAAAACCAAAATACAGCAAGTGTTGGTGAGGATGTGGAGAAAAGAAACTCTTATACATGTTGATGCAAGTGTAAATGAGAATATCAATTTTTTTTTTTTTAAGTATAGAGTTTCCTAGAAAAATAAAGGGTAGGGCTCCATAAGATCCAGCAATCTCACTACTGGGTATATATCTAAAAAAAATGAAATCAGGATGTCAAAGAGATATTTGCACTCTCATGTTTATTGTGGCAGTATTTACAATAGCCAAGATATACAATTATCCTAAACATTCATCAACAAATAAGTAAATAAAGAAAATGTGGTATATATACAGACAGGAAGAAAATCCTGACATTTGTGGCAGAAATGAACCAGGAAGACATTAAGGGAAATAAACCAGGAGCAGAAAGGTAAATACCACATGATTTCACTTAAAAAATGAATTTAATTGAAGTAGAGAGTAAACTGGTGGTTGTCAAAAGCTGAGGAAGCTTGAGAAGGGAAGGGTTTAGGGATATACTGGTTGAAGTATACAAAACTTTAGTTAGATAGAAAGCAAAAGTTCAAGAGATCTGTTGTACATGGTAACAATAGTTAATAACACTATGTTATGTTCCTGAAAAATGCTATGAGAATGGATGCTAAGTGTTTTCACCACAAACATGATAACTATGTGGGGTAATGCATATGTTAATTAGTTAGATTTAGTCATTCCACATTGTAGACATACTTTTTTTGTTTTGTTTATTTGTAGAGATGGAATCTCACTATATTGCCCAGGCTAATCTCAAACTCATGACCTCAAGTTATTCTCCTTCCTTGGTCTTTTAATGTGCTGGGATTCCAGGCATGAGCGACCTACTTACTTCAAACCTACTTACTTCAAAGCATCTTGTTATACACAACAAATAAAAACAGTTTTATCTGTCGATTAAAAGAAGAAAAAGAAAAAAATGACTGTAAGTATTTACCTTCGGTAAGCCAGAAGCCTCCTCAAAAATCGAGTAGTTTGAAAGTTAGAGGTAGTTTTAAGAGGAAGATCATGTGTATTTGGGGAAAGACCAGTTTGCAAAAGCAGAATGGCGAGGTGGGGTTAAACTTCAGGCAGTTAGAAAATATATCAATAAAGCATATCAGAACTAGGAAAACTCTTGTAGATAACCTAATTCATGTCACATTTAAGGTTTATGCAACAAAAGTGATATGCTCTTGTCCCACAGCTGGTCAACTGAGGAACCAGGGTGAGGACCTGCTAACACCCAAACCAGAGGTGGCCTCTCCTTATCCTCCAAACAAACTAGTACAAAATCTTAACTTCAAAGATGTTTAAACATCTCAAACTTTTTGGACTGATGAGTGAAATATTCTATTTTAAGAAGGCATAATTTTTTTAAAATCTAAGAGTATATAACTTGCATATCATATTGTATAACCAACTCTAAAGCTATTAATGACAGAATAACTACATATGGCAGAGATTTTTTTTTAATATGGGGAAACATTGTGTTATACAGACATTAGATAATTTTCACTGTTTTTATTTAAATGTCAAGGTCTTTTTTTTTTTTAAATGTATGTCCCATTACCTTTTTCTCCTTTCTTTCTTTCTTTTTTTAAAAAAATCTTTCTATGTCTATGTCACTTGGAGCTGGAGGTGTTCTTTCACAATTTCTCTTAATGAAGATAATAATAGATGTTTCCTAAAAAAAAATTTGTCACTTTAGTTACAAAGTCTTGTCATTTTTTTTGGCATTAAACAGAGAGACAATTTGGGCACCAAGAAGGTTTTTTTAATTAGGGGGTATTGAAAATCTTCAGCCAGTGGGTCAATCTGACTATGGTTAACATCAGCTTAAAACTTCAATTTTATTTTTGAAATCAAGTTGTCTTTTTCATTCTGGACTGTTCTCTACCAAGACCATGTAACTGTCAACTACTTAATATTTCCAAAATTAGAAGAATTAAACCTTCCAGAAGCAGAAGCATTAGACCAAGTGTCCATGAATTCACATTTAAATTCTTAAATGACACTCCTTTGTAATCTCTCGAGATTAAAAAAAAAATCTCAGCCAGGTGCAGTGGCTCAAGTCTGTAATCCCAGTACTTTGGGAGATCAAGGTGAGGTGATCACCTGAGCCCATGGGTTCGAGGACAGCCTGGGAAACTTGGCAAGACCTCATCTCTACAACTAATCAAAAAATTAGTTGGGTGTGGTAGCGTGTGCCTGTAGTTCTGGCTACTTGGAAGGATGAGGCAGAAGGATCGCAGGAGCCCAGCAGGGTAACGCTGGAGTGGCCGTGAGCATGCCACTGCACTCCAGTCTGAGACTCCAACTCAAAAGCAAACTAACAAAAATCTCAACATATATTAATTCATTAAAAAATATGTTTTGGGGCAACTTCCTCAGGTTCTTTCCCACTGTGGCAGCTTTCCTGTTCTCTCAATAAATCCAGCTTTAAAAAATATATATATTTTAAGCCAGGCTCAGTGGCTCAGCCTGTAATCCTGCGCCTTTGGGAGGCTGAGGTGAGTGGATTGCCTGAGCCCGCGGGTTTGAGACCCGCCTGGGCAGCGAGACCTCATCTCTACAATAAATCAAAAAATCAGCTGGGCATGGTAGCGCATGCCTGTAATTCCGGCTACTTGGAAGGCTGAGGCGGAAGGATCGCCAGAGCCCAGCAGGTCGAGGCTGCGGTCGCTGGGAGCGGTCACTGCACTCCAGTCTGGGTGACAGAGTAAGACTACAACTCAAAATATATATATATATATATTTTTAAATATATATATACATTTTTTTAAATTCATAATATGTGAAGCAGGTATTACCATATGTACAGAGGATATATTAATGAGTAAAACAAAGCAAAACAAAAATATGCCTCTGAAGGGAGATGAAATCAAGGAGGTAATGAGTGTTAGGACTTACAGGCTATGATAAGAATTTGGGGTTTTGTGCTAAGGGAAGTTATGAAATCACTGTAAGGTTCTAAACTATGTTATACTAAATCTCCTTCACTTTAAATTGTTCATGTTTTAAACTATTTGGATTTAATGTAAAATGAAGATGGTGTTTACTGGATTTATCAATAGTTTGAATGCAGAGACACTCAGACAAAGAAAGGTGTCAAGGATAATACCCAGGTCTCAGCTTAAGTACCAGCAAAAATGGAGTTACCATTTGCTGAGGCTGGTAAGACAAGGGAAAGAGCTGGTTTAGGGAGAAAAATCAGGAGTGCATTTTTGTACCTATTAAAATTAAAATGTGTTTTAGATATATAAGTTTAGGTATTGAGTAGGCATTTATTTGTTCAACTTGTCTGGATTTCAGAAAAGGTAAGGCCTAGAAATATAAATTTGGAGTTTTTTGCATGAGATGTTATTTAAAGCAATGTCATTGGGGGATATTTTCACTAAGCAATGAGTATAGATACAAAATAAAATGTTTGGGGGAACATTTAGTATTCTAACAAACGAGGAGGAACCAGCAAATACAAGAGTGTTTTGGGGAACAGTGGCTTGCACCTGTAATCCCAGCTACTCAGGAGACTAAAGCAGGAGGATTGCTAGAGTCCAAAAGGTCAAGGCTTTAGAGAGTTATGGTTATGCCACTACAGTCCAGCTTGGGTGACAGAGTGAAATGGTGTCTCTAAAATAAATAAATTAATGTTATAAGAATAATAATAAAGAAAAGTTCTACAAGAAGTAGGGGGAGAACCAAATAAGAGTATGCTTCTGAAATTCACAGGGAAAGACAAAACAAAACATGGTTTAGAAAGAATGTGCAGGGCATTGTCTACTGAGACTCAACAGCCACACCATCCTCTGAATCTTTCCCCTAGGTCATAGAACTGGAAACCTGAAAATAACATTTTACAGAATTCCTTACCAGCTGCTTTCTGGTTTAGTTTCTATCTCTGAGAAACACTCACTCATTTGTCAAAGTAAAATAAAAAGAATAGCCATTAGACTCCCAAGAGCAGCAGCCACTTGGGTGTACAAAGATGAGTTTTGTAGTCATTGCAGTGTTATCTTCTGGGAATTACATTGTTTCATAGATTATCATGAAGTTGAGAGGAAGCAGAGTTAATTGGTGGAGGTTTCACGTAATTCTGGACCTTTCTGATTTCTTTGAGGCCAACTGTAGTTCTCTCTTACTTGCTTTCTCAGCCCTGCCAATGGTTTCATAAGCATAAACATTTATCTATTAAATTCCTCCTTACAGAAAAATTGACAATGGTTTCTGTTTTCCTGAGTAAACCCTAAATATTGTAAAGGCAGAATGATTAATTCTGTCAATTTCTGCTACTAAGTCAGGAAAATGATGTCTGAGTACACACCATTAAACTTAACAATGTTGATGCCATTGATGATCTTGTTGTGTCCATTATCATTGGAATAGTCTGGGAGAAAACATTCTTGGCATGAATCCTATAGAAATGAGAGGATAAAAACACATTTTGATGAGTTTTTGCAATAAAGGGAAGAATATAATTGCTAATTGGAAGATAGTGTGGAGGTTGGAGAACACTTTTGGTAGCAGTTATTGTTATTTTAAAGATACGAGACGTTACAACATGTACATAAGCAAATGAATATGATTCAATAGAAAGGAGAAACTTACTGATATCAAAACGAGAGACAATTGCAGGAATTAAATCCTTTAACAGGAGAGACAGCACACAATTGTGTGCACAAATGTGAATGAGGTCCTTAGATGGAGCAAGAACAATACATTCAATTCACTGGAAGACAGAGTACATGATTACAAACACAGGTAGTTTGGTTGA
>JAPVLO010002256.1:0-38763 GCA_027257055.1 Cephalopachus bancanus | reverse complement strand
CTTCCATTGCCCAGTTATCGAGACACAGTCAGCCTCCAACCATTGTTCACAATCACCACCACTACCGTGCTGGTCCAAGTCACTGTCACCTTGCCTGTGAATTATTTCATGAACTTCCCATTTTCTGTAACAATCTACACTCAACACAGCAGTCAGAGATATCCCTTAAAATCAAAAGCCAGACCAGGCATGGTGGACTCACGCCTATAATCCCAGCATTTTGGGAGGCCGAGGCAGGAAGATTGCTTGAGCCCAGGAGTTCAAGACCAGCCTGGGCAACATAGCAAGACCTCATCTCTACAAAAACTTTAAAACTTACCCAGGCATGGTAGCGTGTTCTTTTAGTCCCAGCTACTGGAGAAGTCAAGGCAGGAGGATCGCTTGAGCCCAGGAGGTCGAGGTTGTGATGAGCCATGATTATGCCACTGCACTCCAGCCTGGGTGAGAGTAAGACCCTGATTCAAAAAAATAGAAAAAAAAGAGTGTGGTGGCATGCGCCTGTAGTTCCAGCTACTTGGAGGACTGAGGCAGAAGGATCGCCTGAACCCAGTAGGCCGAGGCTGCAGTGGCCGTGAGCGTGCCGCTGCACTCCAGCCTCCCCGCGACAGCGAGACTCCAAAAAACAAAGCAAAATAAAAACAAAGCCTGATCAAGTCCCATGTCTTCTGGAAGTCACACAGAGACTGCCTATTTTTTTAGGAGTGAAAGCCAAATCCTGCGTCCCAGGAGGCTCCTCGCTCTCCAAACCTCCCCCCCCCACTGTCGCCACGGCGCCCTCCCACACTCTCTCACATGGCCTTCCGGCCCCACCAGAGGACAACCCCCTGTCTGAACACTCCTCGCAGGTACTTTGCCCTGAAGCCCGTTCCGCTGCCAGGAGTTCTGCAGCCTGCTCACGCCCTGCAAATGACTGCCCTACCCAAAAAACCCTGCGTCAAATTATAAACGGCTACTGTCCCAGTCCAACTGACTTCATTTCTTTCTTCTTTCTACCTCTGTGAATACTTCCCCATATCACGGAATACTTCCTCTTTCCTTTTCTTTTTTCTTTCTTTCTTTTTTTTTTTTTTTTTTTTTGAAGACAGGATTTAGCTCTGACACCCAGGCAAGAGTGCCTGGAGTGAGTGGCGTGATGATTGCTCCCCGCAGCCTCTAACTTCTGGGCTCAAGTGATCCTCCCGCCTCGGCCTCCTGAAGTACTGGGATTATAGATGTGAGCCACCATGCCTGACCTGCATATTAATAAATTTAGTGTGGATAAAAGAATAAAAATCAGAGAGGCAATTGTTCGGGCAGAGGGAGCAGTCAGCGTTTGGCACACCAAAGAAACAGAAAAAAGACTGATGTGTGGCTGGGATGTGGTGACTGAAAAATGGTGTTGGGGAGGTGAGGCACCCTCAGCAACAAGGGTGTCCACATAATGAGCATTTGTATACTTAACTTTGCCTGTCCCTCACGTCTTCAAAATTAAAAATTAAAGAAGAAAAATGGTGTGGAAGGACACCAGGCGCCCTAGGACCCAACGCCCAAGAAGTATTCCAAGGGTTTTATTCTCAGTGCAAAGCGATACCTCGGTGAGGAATTATGCAGACGATTCTTCCAACTCAGCCTTCCAAGTAGCTGGAACCACAGGCGTGCGCCACTACGCCCAGCTAATTTTTTTGACTAATTTTTTTGTAGAGATGAGGTCTTGCCATGTTGTCCAGGCTGGTCTCAAACCTGTGGGCTCAGGCAATCCTCTCACTTCTGCCTCCCAAAGTGCTAGGATTACTGGAGTGAGCCACCGCGCCTGACTCTATTTTTTTAAAAATAAAGATAACATCTATTTATTTTGCTGTGCAATGTGACCAGATGTGTTTAAAATTCAACAGAAGCTGAGTCATGTCTCTCATGAGGCTGGGCGCCAGGCAGAAGCAAGCAGCTGCATCTTGTGATCACAGGACGAGGCTGCTTGCAATATTTATCTTTTTTTTTTTTGAACTGAGTTCTCACTCTGTCACCCAAGCTGGAACGCAGTGGACCATCACAGCTCATCGAAACCCTGACCTCCTGGGCTCAGGTGATCCTCCCACCTCAGCCTCCTAAGTAGCTGGGACTACAGTCATTCACCACCATACCTGGCAGAAATTTTTTTTTAAGCAGTTTACCAACATGAAAGATATAGTGGTCTGCAATGTGGAATACCAGCACTGAAGAGGAAAGTAAAACCAGGGAAAGGGACATTCCAAGTTTTAGGGAGACGCTTGTCCATTTGCTTTCTGTATTTTGTGCTATTTTTTTTTTTGAGTCAGAGTCTCACTCTGTCTGTCGCCCAGTTGGAGTGCACTGGCATGCTCACGGCCACCGCAACTTCCATCTGCTGGGCAAGGGCGCTTTTTCTCCTCAATCTTCCAAGTAGCTGGAACTACAGGTGTGCGCCACCACGCTCGGCTAATTTTTTTGAGTTATTGTAGAGACAAGGTCTCACCAAGTTGCCCAGGCTGGTCTCGAACCCGTGGACTCAAGCAATCCTCCCGCCTCGGCCTCCTTAAGTGCTGGGATTGCAGGCTTGAGCCACCGTGCCCAGCCTTTTTATGTATGTGCATGCATGGGTATGTGTGGGTGATCTCTATGTTGCCCAGGCTTGTCTCGGACTCCTGACCTCAAGCGATCCTCCCACCTCAGCCTCTCAAAGTGCTGGGGTTACATGCGTGAACCATCACAGCTGGCTGTTGTCTTTGAGACGTGAAAGGGGGCCTGTTTACATCATCCTCCTTTTCAGGTCTGGGATGACTTTCTTGGAGTTAAGAAGGAGTTCCTGTCAGTGCACACGTCGTTTTCTCCTCTTTCTGCTAAGGACACTGCCCTGAAATACAGCGGGTGCTGCTCTCTTACTCTGCACTGAGTGAATGTTTACATGTGTTAAATAAACACAGTTCAGCTGACTGCTGGGGCGATTCATCACGGCCGGGAGGAGCCCTGGACCCGCTCGAGGAGGCCTGGTTAACATCCCAGGACCAGGACGGGCGCTCATTGCAGCAACTGCGCTAATATTTACACGAAGGGCTTAGTTTGGGGGCAGTGGCAGAGCGTCACCGAAGTGGGAATTCGCAATCAACGGCCACGGAAGTCGCTGCAGTTCAGTGCCCTTCGCAGGATAATTGGGCCCTTCGGGTGACATGCTGGTTTCACATTTTCATTCTTCTTTTTCTCTTTTAATTTTTTTTTTTTTTAAAGATGTGTGGTACTATTCAGGGTTAGGGATACAAATGTTCATTATCCAGGTACCCTTGTTGATGAGGTGTGTCCCCCCTTCCCCAGGCAGATTCCCACTACTGCCAATCCCATCTCCCCCACCCCCGCAGTTTCCCCACTGGCCAATCCTTTTCTTACAGTATTACGATAATTGCTCAAGATCCGCTTGTGAGTGAGAACATGTGATACTCAGGTCATTGTTTCTGTGACAAATCACTCAGTATTATACACTTTAAGTCCATCCAAGTTGTGTGAATTCATGATTTTGTCCTTATTTATGGCTGCATAATATTCCATCATATATATGCACCACATTTTTTTTTTTATCCAGTCTTCTTTTGATGGGCAGCACAGTTGGTTCTATGTTCTTACTATTGTGAACAATGCTGCGATAAACATACATGTGCAGGTATCTTTTTCACAGAGTGATTTGAGTTCTTCCGGGAATATTCCCCGTAGGGGGATTGCAGGGTCATATGGAAGGTGGATTTTTAGATCTTTTAGGAATCACCATACTGTTTTCTACAGAGACTGTATTAGTTTAAACCCCACCAACAGTGTAGAAGTGTAGAAGTGTTCCCTTTTCCCCACATCCTCTCCAGCATCTGTTGTTTACTCTTTTTTTGGGGGGGGGGTGGAGCCTCACTCTTGTTACCCAGGCCAGAGTGCAGTGGCATGCTCATGGCCACCACAGCCTCTACCTGCTGGGTTCCCACGATTCTTCCACCTCAGCCTTCCAAGTAGCTGGAACTACAGACGCACGCCACCACACCCAGCTATTTATTTATTTATTTATTTATTTATTTTTAGAAATGAGGTCTCACCAAATTGCCCAAGCTGGTCTCAAACCCCTGGACTCGGGCAATCCTCTCGCCTTGGCCTCCCAAAGTGCTGGGATTACAGACTTGAGCTACTGCACCCAGCCATCTTGATGGTTATTATTATTTTTTTAAATAGACTGTGGCCGGACGCAGTGGCTCACACCTGTGATTCCAGCACTTTAGAAGGTGGAGGCAAGGGCCCAGGAGTTCGAGATCAGCCTGGACAACTTGGCAAGGCATCGTTTCTACAATAAATTAAAACACAACCGGATGTGGAGGTGCATACCTGTAGTTCCAGGTACTTGGAAGGCTGAGGCGGAAGGATCGCCTGAGCCCAGCAGGTTGAGGTTGCGGTGGTCGTGAGCGTGCTACTGCACTCCAACCTGGGCAACAGAGTGAGACTCCCACTCAAATATAAATAAATGAATAAAAATAAAAATAATAGCCGGGCTCGATGGCTCAGCCTGTAATCCCGCGCCTTTGGGAGGCTGAGGTGAGTGGATTGCCTGAGCCCGCGGGTTCGAGACCCGCCTGGGCAGCGAGACCTCATCTCTACAATAAATCAAAAATCAACCGGGCGTGGTAGCACGTGCCTGTAATTCCAACTACTCGGAAGGCTGAGGCGGAAGGATCACCGGAGCCCAGCAGGTCGAGGCCGCGGTGGCCAGGAGCAGCCACTGCACTCCAGTCTGGGCGACAGAGTGAAACTCCAACTCACAAAAACAAAACAAAACAAAAAAACAATAAAAATAATAAAATAGACTGGGTGCAGTGGCTTACATCTGTAATCCTAGTACTTTGGGAGGCTCCCTTGAACCCAGGAGACTGAGACCAGCTTGGGCAACATAGAAAGACCTCATCTCTACAAAAAATTAAAAAATTAGCTGGGTGGGGTAGTACACGCCTGTAGTCCCAGGTACTCAGGAGGCTGAGGTGGGGATCGCCTGAGTCCAGGAGGTTGAGGCTGCAGTGGCGTGATTGTGACAGTGCACTCCAGTCTGGGTGACAGAGTGAGATCTCAAAAAGAAAGAAAGAAAGGGGTGGGTGGGGGGAGAGAAGAGTGCCCCATGAGTTCTCTTTCAAGAGTCTGAGCTGTCTTTTTATGGTCTGAACTCCTGACTGAGCTCCACTTTGGGTTGGGGAGAAACCTCACTAACACCAACTCTGCGAATCCCATTCTGCTCAAGGCCTGTGGGTTTCCCCACTGAAGTCATAAGGGAGCCGTCTGGAGTCTCTAACCTGGGCTTTCCCAGGTGTGTATTCTTTGTTTTGCTTTTCTGGCTCAATGTTTCTCCCACTGCTTAGGAAGCAGGACAGCCTGGAACTCAAGTGCTCTTGGTGTCTGTCACACCTTGCAATAGGGATGTCTCCAGTTCAATCTAGAACCCTCTGACTTAGGACAGAAAGTCCTATCTATGCGTCTAAATCCAGATGCAGACACCTAGACAGGTAAACGAGATGCATGCACTGATTTCATTTCATTTCCCAGAGTGCTCCGAGCTGATGTCCAAAGTCACACTCCCTCGATCTGACACCGAGAAATGAACGGGGCCGCTTCCTGACGTCCAGGCGGGCTGTTCCCTCCCTTCCTGTCAGCATTTTCCATGCCTTTCCCCCACTTTTGTCCCCAGCAGATAGGATGCAGTGGCCGATGTGTTCAGAAAAACACACGAGAGAAAAAGCTGCCGTGTAAAAACTTCCCTCCACGTGGTTGATGTTTTTTCTGAGTTGGGGGAATTCCATGATTCGATGTTAGCGCTGAACATGCCCGCCTTCAGGTTCACCCAGCCTGTGAGAACCCCTTTTGAGCAGTAGCTGGATAAGGCAGTGGGTTCTCCTTTAAAGTCTGAAGGGTAGTTCCCAAGCTCTGCTCCCTCTGGGAACTCATGTCTTCGGTACTTTTTCTTTTTTTCTTCTAGAGAAGTGAGGGAGGGAGGAAGGGGGAGAGAGAGAGAGAGAAAGGGAAAGAGAGACAGAACAGAAGGAGGAAGGGAGAGGAGGGAGGGAGGGGGAGAGAGAGAAACAGGGAGAGCCAGAGAAAGACAGAGAAAGAGAGAAAGAGTGGGGGGCGGAGAGAGAGACAGAGAGACAGAAAGAGAGAGAGACAGGAAGAGCCAGAGAGAGAGAGAGACAGAGACAGAGTAAGAAAGAGAGAGAGACAGAGACAGAGACAGAAAGAAAGGAACAGGCTGGGCATGGTGGCTCAAGTCTATAATCCCAACACTTTGGGATGCCAAGGCGAGAGGATTGCCTGAGCCCATGGGTTTGAGACCAGCCTGGGCAACATGGTGAGGGCCTCGTCTCTACAATAAATCAAAAAAATTAGCCGGACATGGTAGCTCGCGCCTATAGTTCCAGCTACTAGGAAAGCTGAGGCAGAAGGATCGCCTGAGTCCAGCAGGTCGAGGCTGTGGTGGCTGGGGTGTGCCACGGCACTCCAATCTGAGGGACAGAGTGAGACTCAGACTCAAAGAGAGAGAGAGAGAGAGAGAGAGAGAGAGAGGGGGAGAGAACAAGAGTGGGGGCCACAGGGAGGGAAAGAGGGAGATAGTTGTTTTTTGAGTTGGGGTCTTGCTCTGTTGCCCAGGCGGGAGTGCATCGGCATGATCACGGCCACCACAGCCCTGACCTCCTGGGCTCAAGTGATCCTCTCCCTTCATCCTCCAAAGTAGCTGGGGCTACAGGTACGGGCCACCATGCCCGGCTATTTGTTTAATTTTTTATAGAGACGAGGTCTTGCTGTGTTGCCCAGACTAGTCTCAAACTCCTATGCTTAAGCGATCCTCCTTCCTGCCTCAGCCTCCTAAAGTGCTGGGATTGCAGGCGTGAGCCAGCGTGCCTGTGCCCGTCCCCGCTTTTTTAATTGAACTCTGACCCGGTGGCAGATACTGATTTAAGCCCTTGCAAGTATAACTGTATTGAATTTTCTTTTTCTCTTTTTTTTTTTCTTTTTTGACTTGGAGTCTCACTTCATTGTCCAGGCTGGCATGCAGTGGTACTCTCACAGCCACCGCAGCCTCCATCTGCTTGGGCTCAGGCGATCTTCCCGCCTCAGCCTTCCAAGTAGCTGGAACCACAGGCATGTTAATTTTCAAAACAGTCCCACCACACAGATATTCTGTCATTTAATTCATGTATACTCAGTGCCAGGCACTATCTATCTACGCCCCAAAGGTGGAACATGAACAAGACCAAGTCCTTGCTCTAATTCCCCCCAGGGTACCATCCCTGGGTGCTTGAGCATCTGCCCCCCCGCCGCCCCGCCCTCCCTTAGGCAGATTCTGTAACCTCTCTGTGCCTCAGCACAGATAATAGTTCCAGCCTTAAGAGGCTGACAGAAAGTGACCGATATGCTATGAATGAGTGAATCCTCGTGAGACACCAGGACAGGGCCTGGTACACAGTGAGCGTGAGGCGAGCATGATCGTTGTATCGACCACTGTCGACAGAGCAAATGTGTGAGTGAAGCTTCCCCGCGCTAGGCTCGGGGAAACACAGAGCACATACAAGTGTGTGTGTGTGGTGATAAGTAACATGAAGAAAAGTGGAACTGGAGAGGAAGACGGAGAAAGATTAGAGATGGGTGTAGGGGGTTCGTCTTTACTTTCATTTTAGTAGAGATGGGGTCTTGCTATATTGTCCAGGCAGCTCTTAAACTCCTATCCTCAAGTAATCCTTCCACCTCAGCCTCGCAATCCTTCCACCTCAGCCTACCTTGTGCTGGGATTTCAGGCCTAGTCCTCATTTTCTTTCTTTCTTTCTTTCTTTCTTTCTTTCTTTCTTTCTTTCTTCTTTCTTTCCTTCCTTCCTTCCTTTCTTCTCTTTTTCTAGATTAAGATCTTTTTTTATTTAAAAAATTTTCATTTTGAAGATGTGGGGTACAATTCAGGGTTTTTTGTTGTTTTTTGAGTCAGAGTCTCACTCTGTCACCCGGGCTGGAGTACAATGGCATGCTCACGGCCACTGCAGCCTCGACCTGCTGGGCTCAGGTGATCCTTTCACCTCAGCCTTCCAAGTAGCTGGAACTACAGGCACGCGCCACCGTGCCTGGCTAATTTTTTGATTTATTGTTGAGACGAGGGTTTGCCATGTTGCGCAAGCCGGTCTCGAACCCTCAGACTCAGGCAATCCTCTCACCTCCACCTCCTAAAATGCGGGAATTACAGGAATGAGCCACCATGCCCAGCTTCTTTTTTTTTTGAGTTGGAGTCTCACTCTGTCGCCCAGACTGGAGTGCAGTGGCCGCTCCCGCCCACCACAGCCTCGACCTGCTGGGCTCCGGCGATCCCTCCACCTCAGCCTTCCGAGTAGCTGGAACTACAGGCGCGCACTACCACGCCCGGCTGATTTTTTGATTTATTGTAGAGATGAGGTCTCGCTGCCCAGGTGGGTCTCGAACCCGCGGGCTCAGGCAATCCACTCACCTCAGCCTCCCAAAGGCGCGGGATTACAGGCTGAGCCACTGAGCCTTATTTTTTTTTCTTAGCCAGAAATGGTAAACCGGCCTTCATTTGCTTTCTCCTTCCTTCCTTCCTTCCATCTATTTTGAGACAAGGTCTCATTCTGTCATCCAGGCTGGAGTACAGGGGTGTGATCACAGCTCACTGCAGCCTCAAACTCCTGTGCTCAAGTGGTCCTCCTGCTTCAGCCTCATGAGTAGCTGGGACTATAGGCACGTGCTACCATGCCCGGCTAACTTTTTAAAACTTTTTAGTAGAGATGAGAGTCTAGCTATTTTGCCCAGGATGGTCTTGAACTCTTGATCCTCCCACCAAAGCCTCCCAAAAAGCTGGGATTACAGGCATAAGACACCACGCCCAGCCCCCATTTTCTGTAGGTGGACGGGGAAAGCCCCACTGTGAAGGTGACATTTGAACAGATACTTGACAGAAGAAAAGCACCAGACCCTGTGGCTTTGTAAAGGAAGAGGATCCAGGCAGGGGGAAGAGCGCTGCAAAAGACGCAGGGGAAGGATGCTTGGCACATTCAGAGAGTGGCTTGGAGGCCAACATGACCCAGAAGAGGTGTGCAACCAGAGATAAGTCCAGAAGGAGCACGGATTGTGCCAGAGGTCACTAGGCCATAAGGGGAATTTCTGTTGTATTTATTTTTGTTTGTAATGTTTTTTTGAGTAGAGGTCACACTCGGGAGATGCTGGGATTACAGGTGGAGCCACTGCACCCAGCCAGTTGGGGGCTTTCCTCTGAGGCCTTCCACTTTGTGCAGGGTAATGTTCTGCTTAAAATAGAAATTCAGGCTGGATGTGGTGGTTTATGCCTGTAATCCCAACACTTTGGGGATGCAGAGGTGGGAGAATCGCTGGAGCCCATGGGTTCAAGACGAGCCTGGGCAACATAATAAAATCCCATCTCTAAAAATAAAATATAAGGCCAGCCTCGGTGGCTCAGCCTGTAATCCCGCGCTTTGGGAGGCCGAGATGGGTGAATTGCCTGAGCCTGCGGGTTCGAGACCCACCTGGGCAACTTGGTGAGACCTCAGCTCTACAATAAATCAAAAAAATTAGCTGGGTGTGGTAGCGCATGCCTGTAGTTCCAACTACTTGGAAGGCTGAGGCGGAGGGATCGCCGGAGCCCAGCAGGTCAAGGCTGCGGTGGCTGCGGGAGTGGCCACTCACTGCACTCCAGTCTGGGAGACTGAGTGAGACTCCAACTCAAAAATAAATAAATAAATAAAAAATTAAAAAATAAAAATAGTTAACACAGACTGGGTGCCATGGTTCATGCCTATAATCCCAGCACTTTGAGGCTGAGGTGAGAGGATTGCCTGAGTCCACAGGTTCGAGATCAGCCTGGGCAAGTTGGCGAGACCTCAGTGCTACAATAAATCAAAAAATTAACTGGGTATGGTGGGTGACAGAGTGAGACTCTGCTTCAAAAAAAGGCAAAGTTAATGCGGTGCTCGCTTCGGCAGCACACATACTAAAATTGGAACGATACAGAGAAGATTAGCATGGTCCCTGCACAAGGATGGTACGCAAATTTGTGAAGTGTTCCATATTTTGCACAGCCCCCAAAGGTCATTTTATATTTGCTGACCAGCACTAAGGAAACAGGGTGAATCAAAGCAAAACGATGGGCACCCAATATTGAAATTGTGGTTTTCGTTACCCCCCAAAAAGTTAATACAAATAAAAAATAAAATTTGTTTGTTTTTTTTTATTTTTGAGTTGGAGTCTCACTCTGTAGCCCAGGCTGGGGTGCAGTGGCCGCTCCCGGCCACTGCAGCCTCGACCTGCTGGGCTCCGGCGATCCCTCCGCCTCAGCCTTCCGAGTAGTTGGAATTACAGGCGCGTGCTACCACGCCCGGTTGATTTTTGATTTATTGTAGAGATGAGGTCTCGCTGCCCAGGCGGGTCTCGAACCCGCGGGCTCAGGCAATCCACTCACCTCAGCCTCCCAAAGGTGCGGGATTACAGGCTGAGCCACCGAGCCCGGCAAAAAATAAAATTTTTAAAAAGCACTCACCCAATAAATAGCGCTCCTCTTCCCCACCCAGATTTTAAGTCACTGGTAGAATAAAGCAAAGGGTTTTCTCTGTTTTTCTGTTTTTCTCCCCTTCACACATGTGGCCGCAGCTTCAGAACAGTAAGTACCTGGTTCACAGCAGGCTCCAGAGAAGTGAATGAATGAAAGGAGGTCTGTTTCAAAGGAAGAAGGGAGGCTGGGTGTGGTGGCTCATGCCCGTTTTTCCAGCATTTGGGGAGACTGAGGTGGGAGGATTGCTTGAGCCCAGGGGTTCAAGACCATCCTGGGTCACATAGTGAGACTTGGTATCTACAAACATGCAAAAATTAAATGAAGTTTAAAACTCAAAGTTAGAGCCGGGCTCGGTGGCTCAGCCTGTAATCCCGCGCCTTTGGGAGGCCGAGGTGAGTGGATTGCCTGAGCCCGCGGGTTCGAGACCCGCCTGGGCAGCGAGACTTCATCTTTACAATAAATCAAAAATCAGCCGGGTGTGGTAGCGCATGCCTGTAGTTCCAGCTACTCGGAAGGCTGAGGCGGAAGGATCGCCGGAGCCCAGCAGGTCGAGGCTGCGGTGGCCGGGAGCGGCCACTGCACTCCAGTCTGGGCGACAGAGTGAGACTCCAACTCAAAAACAAACAAAACAAAAAAACCTCAAAGTCAGGACAGAAGCCACTATGCCAGCTATAGGACAGACAGAGTCCGGTGGGAGATGCTGCACTGGGTTCACTGGCCAAAGGTACTCATGGATACTGAACTTCGTCCCTTACTCCCCTCTCCAGTAGGCAGAAAGGACCCGAAGGAGGCACTGTGTCCTGCTGACTGCCTCCCTGTCCAAAGAGTGGAGGCTAGGCCTGGCTTTCCTTCCCACACTCACTGACCCGTATTTCCACCCATTTTTCCTGGAGCAAGGTGCATCTGGAGACAGAGACCCTAAGATGAGTGTGTCTAGGAACAATCCCTTCCTTAGGATAACCTTGAAAGAAGATTAGGTGTCTCTTTCTAGCCACGAGATGGGCACACGTGGTGGTCTGGGGAAGGGAAGAACATCTCTGAATTCCCAGATTTCAACCGGGTGCGGTGGCTTACACCTGTAATCCCAGCACCTTGGGAGGCGGAGACGAGAGGATTGCCTGAGCTCAGGGGTTTGAGAGCAGTCTGGGCAACATGGTGAAACCTCGTCTCAGCAATAAATCGAAAAAATTAGCCAGAAGTGATGGCGTACACCTATAGCTCTAGCTACTCGGGAGGCTGAGGCGGAAGGATCGCCGGAGCCCAGCAGGTCGAGGCTGCGGTGGCTGTGAGCGTGCCACTGCACTCCAGCCTGGGCGACAGAGTGGGACTCCAACTCAAAAAAATAAAAAAATTAACTCCCAGATTTCCACGGTCATAGGGCTCTCCTGTTTGCCATTCCAGATCCACGCTCTCCTCTTTCCCCGCTCCCATGCCTGCCCTAGGCCTGGGATCATGCAGTCCCGCTCTCACAAGGACTCTGGTGTCCTGACCATTCCTTCCTTTTTCTTTGTAGACTGCGCCTTTCCTAAACGCTCTTCATTCAAATCTCCCAGTACAAGCGTGCCAGCTCTTCCTGGCCCACACCCTAGCTGGTGTGTGGATACAGTTGCTCTTGGCATTTTGTGCGGGAAAGTGACCAGTGACCGAGGGTAGAGGGAGGGGAAGGGGAAGGGGGAGCGGTGGGGGAGGGGAGTACTAAAACAGGCCAGTTCGATCTGCTGCGGTTACTCAGCGGGTGCACTGACTCAGGCCTATAATCCCAACACTTTGGGAGGCCGAGGAGGGAGGATTGCTTGAGCCTGGGAGTTTGAGGCAACATAGTGAAACCTCTCTACAAAAAAATTTAAAAATTGGCCGGGTGCAGTGGCTCATGCCTGTAATCCCAGCACTTTGGAAGGTGGAGGCAAGAGTATTGTACCTGGGCCCAGGAATTTGAGACCATCCCCGGGCAACGGGGCGGTAAGATTTCATCACTACAAAAAATATAAAAAATAAAAAATAAGAAAAAAATCCGGGTGTGGTAGAGTGTATCTGCAGTCCCAGTTGCTCTGGAGGCTGAGGCAGAAGGATCACCTGAGTCCGGCAGATTGAGGTTGTAGTGACCATGAGCATGCCACTGCACTTCAGCCTGGGCGACAGAGTGAGACTCCTACTCAAAAAGAAAATATTTTATTTTATTTTTTGAGCTGGAGTCTCACTCTGTCACTCAGACTGGAGTGCAGTGGCCGCTTCCGGCCACCGCAGCCTTGACCTGCTGGGCTCCGGCGATCCTTCCGCCTCAGCCTTCCGAGTAGCTGGAACTATAGGCGTGCGCTACACACCCAGCTAATTTTTGATTTATTGTGGAGATGAGGTCTCGTCAAGTTGCCCATGCGGGTCTTGAACCTGCGGGCTCAGGCAATCCACTCACCTCAGCCTCCCAAAGTGCAGGGATTACAGCCTAAGCCACTGAGCCTGGCCTCAAAAAGAAAATAAATAGCTGGGGTGGTGCATGCCTGTAGTCCCAGCTACTCCGGAGGCTGAGGCAGGAGGATTGTCTGAGCCCAGGCGTTGGAAGCTGCGGTGAGCCATGATCATGTCACTGCACTCCAGCCCCAACTCAAACAAAGATACATGACAGTAACCCAGTGGGAGGCAGTTGGTTCTGGGTTTCATTTGAAGGTAGAGTTGGTAGGACTTGCTGATGCGTGGGATTTGGGTAACTGAGAGAAGCCTCAACAGGACTCCTCGTTCAGCAAATCTTTGGAACAGAAAGGTGCCCTTGAGAGGCCTGACAGAGACAGAATTGACTGGCTCTTTTCAGAGGCGGCAGGATATCCTCCTGGAATTTGCAAGGCTGCGGCAGCGAGTTTTTTCCTACTGGCAGTGCTCATCTCCACACTAAATTCCTAGCCCTTATCCTCCGGTCTTCTGTGGTTTCACCAGTGATCTCTAGACTGTCGCAAATATTTCCACCCAAGGGAATGAAGTTCAACCCACCTTAATTAAAAATATATAAACCCACGTATATGCCACTCTGCCTTTTTTTTGAGTTGGAATCTCACTCTGTCGTGCAGGCTGGAGTGCAGTGGCACGCCACAGCCACCTCAGCCTTGACCTGCTGGGCTCAGGTGATCCTTCTGCCTCAGCCATCCAAGTAGCCGGAACCACAGACTCGTGCCACCACACCTGGCTAATTTTTTGATTTATTGTAGAGACGAGATCTTACCAAGCTGCCAGGCTGATCTTGAACCCCTGGGCTCAGGCAATTCCCTGGTTTCCGCCTCCCAAAGTGCTGGGATAACAGACATGAGCTACCGCACGTGGTCATTTTTATTTTTATTTATTTTTATTTTTTGAGTAGATGCCTCACTCTGTCGCCCAGGCTGGAGTGCAATGGCATGATCATGGCTCCCTGCGGGCTCAGCCTCCTGGCTCAGGCAATCCTCCCACCTCAGCCTCCAAAGTAGCTAAGGCTATGAATGAGTGCACGTCATCATGCCCAGCTACATTTTTAACTTTTTTGTAGAGACGAGGATCTCACTATGTCATCCAGGCTGATCTCACATTCCTGACTTCAAGCAGTCCTCCTGCCTGGGCCTTCCAAAGTGCTGGAATTGTAGGCATGAGCCACCGAGCCCAGCCTATGACTTGTTCATTGTACAGATTCATCCATAATACTTCGGTTCTCTGAGCCAGGATCCTTGCCAGCCATGTTCACTCATCCTGTGTCCAGAATAGTGCCTGGCACTTAGGAGGAGCTCAGGAAATGTTTGCTAATTCTCTCTCTCTCTCTCTCTCTCTCTCTCTCCTCTCCCTTTCTCTCTCTCTCTCTCTCTCTCTCTCACACACACACACACACACTAAAAGTGTCTGGCAGTAGAGAGCAAATATTACAATGATTTTAAAACACCTGCACCCGGGCACAGTAGCTCACACCGGTCATCCCAGCACTTTGGGAGGCTGAGGTAAGAGAACTGCCTGAGCCCAGGTGTTCGAGACCTGTCTGGGCAACTTGGCGAGACCTTGTCTCTACAATAAATCAAAAAATTAGCCTGGTATGGTGGTGTGCGCCTCTGGTTACAGCTCCTTGGAAGGCTGAGGTGGAAGGATCACCTGAGCCCAGCAGGTTGAGGTTGTGGTGACCATGAGTGTGACACTGTACTCTGGCCTGGATGACAGTGAGACTCCAGCTCAAAAAATAAAAATAAAAATAAAACACTTGCGGCGCTCTTAGGGGTGTAACTAGATAGAGATTTTCTAAGGAGAGATTTCATCATCTGTTAAAAACAAACCAAGGGCTTTGTGCGATGGCTCACGCCTATAATCCCAGCACTTTGGGAGGCCTAGGTGAGAGGATTGCCTGAGCCCACTCGTTCAAGACCAGCCTGAGCAACTTGGCAAGACTTCGTCTCTACAATAAGTGAAAAAATTAGCCAGGTGTGGTGATGCATGCCTGTGGTTCCAGCTACTTGGAAGACTGAGGCAGGAGGATCGCCTGAGCCCAGCAGGTCGAGGTTGTGGTGACTGTGAGTGTGCCACTCTAGTCCAGCCTGGGCAACAGAGTGAGACTCCAACTCAAAAAAATAAAATAAAATGAAAACCAAAAAACGCTTCAGAAAGATGGTGACATTCAGTTCAGAAAGTCTGCTTGTAGGGGCTGGACAGGCGGTTCTGGCAACTACTTATTTGCAAAAGTATCTTTGTAGCATTATGTAATAGTGGGAAAAATAAGGTTTGATTGAATATAGTATGAGGCCATAGAATAACAAATTGTTATAGCAATTATGTGTTTAATTTTTAAAATTTTAATAGCGCTGGGGGTACAAATAGTTTTGGGTCTGAACTTCAAGTGTACCCAGCTGTGCACATTGCACCCTCCACCCCTCCCCCGTTCTGAGTCTCCATATCCATTATTCCACTCTCTATGCCTTTGCAGATCCTTAGTTTAGCTCCTACTTATAATGAGAACATGCGGTGTTTGATTTTCTTTCTTTTTTTTTTTTTCGTGGAGGGAGGGAAGGAGGAAAGAAGAAAAGGTGAAGAAGAGAGTCAGGGATAGGAGGGGTAGGGATACTGACTCGGTGTTTGTTTTTCTGTTCCTGTTAGTTCACTTGGGATGAAGCTCTCCAATTCCATCCAAGTTGCTGCAAAAGACGTTATTTCATTCTTTTTCATGGCTGGGTAGTATTCCTTAGTGTAGATACACCACGTTTTCATTACCCACTGGTTGGTTGATGGGCATTTAGGTTGATTTCACATCTTAGCAATTGCGAACTGTGCTGTGATGAACATGTGGACGCGGGTGTGTGTGTTTTTTTTTTTTAATAGAACAATCTCTGTTCCTTAGGGTAGATTCCTGGCAGTGGGATTGCTGGGTCAAATAGTAGATCTATGTTTAGTTGTTTGACAAATCTCCAAACTTCTTTCCCTAGAGGTTGTACTCATGTACACTCCCATATTATTAGCAATTAAATTGCTGTAAGCAGAAGTGTGTCATTTATTATTAAATTTGGAATGTAAATAACAAACTGGCATGTTCCATATAATTTCTTATATAAGGTAAAACGCTGTGAGGTGTGCAATCTAGAATGTGAGCCATAGTTCTTTCTCTTTTTCTTTCTTTCTTTCTCTCTCTTTCTTTTTCTTCCTCCCTTCCTTCCTTCCCACCCTCCCTTCCTTCTCTCTCTCTTTCTCTCCCTCCCTCCCTCCTTCCTTCCTTTCTTTCCTTCTTGTTGGAGTCTTACTCTGTCTGTCACCCAGGTTGGAGTGCAGTGGCACGATCACAGCTCACCGTAGCCTTGACCTCTTGGGCTCGTGCAATCCTTCCATCTCGGCCTCCCATGTAGCTGGGACTACAGGAGTGCATCACCACGCCCAGTAATTTTTTTATTTTTTATTTTTTTTGTACAGACGAAGTCTCATTCTGTTGCCTAGGCTGATCTTGAACTCCAGGACTCAAGCAATCCTCCTGCCTCAGCCTCCCAACATGCTGGGATTACAGGCGTGAGCCACCATGCCCAGCTAACCATAGTTACTTCTGTAGTTATTTGAGATTGTAGCTGTTTCTGTGACTTCTATGTGTTTATCTACATGTTTTAAAATGTCTACAATAAAGGAATGAAACAATGTGTTTTTTACTTGGTTTCTTTTTTTTTTTTTTTTTTTGAAGCAGTGTCTCACTCTGTTGCCCAGGCTGGGGTGCAGTGACACGCTCATGGCCACCACAAACTTGACCTGCTGGGCTCAGGCAATCCTTCCACCTCAGACTTCCAAGTAGCTGGAACTACAGGCATGCACCACCACACCCAGCTAATTTTTTTATTTACTGTAGAGATGAGGTCTCGTCAAGTTGCCCAGTCTGCTTTCAAATCCATAGGCTCAAGCAATCCTCTCACCTCTGCCTCCCAAATTGCTGGGATTACAGGTGTGAACCACTATGTCTGGCTACTTTGTTTCATTTTTAAAGTGCTAAAAATTATTCTAAGTAATCCAAAGTGGATCTCCAAAGAACTCACAGCGACAAATTAT
Source organism: Cephalopachus bancanus (assembly GCA_027257055.1). Lineage (NCBI taxonomy): Eukaryota > Metazoa > Chordata > Mammalia > Primates > Tarsiidae > Cephalopachus > Cephalopachus bancanus. Next base: position 21,701 of record JAPVLO010002256.1, on the reverse strand, counting down.
CTCAAAGCAGAGGGAAAATTGCAAGTGAATTAGAATCACGAAAACGTCTGAATATTTTCTTTCCTCATTTCTGCTTCCCAGACATTTATCTCAAGTGGAAACAAAATTTATCTCTGGGCTCCAAAGGGATTTGTGAAATTACCACTCTCTGTCAAAAGAAATTAATATTACAAATAACAATTAGGCTAATAATGAAAACCCTCGGGGGGTAAATAAAAAAGCCACAGTTTACCATTAACCTTGACAGGCTGGAGTGCAGTGGCATGCTCATAGCCATCACAGCCTCAACCTGCTGCCTCAGGTGATCCTTCTGCCTCAGCCTTCTAAGTAACTGGAACTGCAGGCACACACCACCATGCCTGGATAATTTTTTTTTTTTTTAATTATAGAGATGAGGTCTCGCCAAGTTGCCCAGGCTGGTCTCATACCCGTGGGCCCAGGCAATCTGCCGAAGTCAGAGGAAAGCTGACATCAGTCTTTCAAAGTCAAGTCAAGGTCAGGTGTGGAGCCTCACACCTGTTACCCCAGCACTTTGGGAGGCCAAGGAGGGAGGATCGACTGAGCCCAGCAGGTCAAGGCTATGAGAGCCATGATCATGCCACTGCACTCCAGCCAAGGCAACAGAGTGAGACCCCAACTCAAAACAAACAAACAAACAAACAAAAAACAGTTTGGACACTGTGACTCAGGACTATAAGCTCAGCACTTTGGGAGGCTCAGGCAAGAAGATTGCCTGAGCCTGTGGGTTCGAGACCAGTCTGGGCGACATGATGAGACTTTGTCTCTACAATAAATAAAAACTTACCTGGGCATGATAGCGCACGCTTATAATTCCGGCTACTTGGAAGGCTGAAGTGGAAGGATCACCTGAGCCCAGCAGGTCAAGGCCGCGGTGGCCAGGAGCATCTCTTGCACTCCAACCTGGGTGATGGAGTGAGATTCCAACTCAGAAACAAACAAGCATAAAGTCAAGTCAAATAAATAGTGTTAATCACCACTGTTTTATTGATACCACCAAGCAAACTTTCATTAAGAAAACTGTTGGCTGGGCTCGGTGGCTCAGCCTGTAATCCCAGCACTTCGGGAGGCCGAGGCGAGTGGATAACCCGAGACCGTGGGTTCGAGACCAGCCCAGGCAACTTGGCAAGACCTCGTCTCTACAATAAATAAAAAATTAGCTGGGTGCAATAGCGCGCACCTGTAGTTCTGGCAACTTGGGAGGTTGAGGCAGAAGGATCGCGAGAACCCAGCAGATCAATACTGGGGTGACTGTGAGTGTACCCACTGCACTCCAGCCTGGGTTACAGAGTGAGATTCCAACTAAAAACAAAAACAAAACTGTTCTGGCCAGGCGCGGTGGCTCACACTTATAATCCCAGTACTTTGGGAGGCCTAGGAGAGAGGACTGCCTGAGCCCATGAATTTAAGACCAGCCCAGGCAACTTGTCGAGACATTGTCTCTACAATAAATAAAAAAATTAACTGGGCATGGTGGTGTGCACCTGTGGTTTCAGCGACTTGGAAGGCTGGGATGGAAGGACCACCTGAGCCCAGCAGGTCGAGGCTGTGGTGGCCATGAGCGTGCCACTGCATTCCAGCCTGGACGACTGAGTGAGACTCTGACTCAAAAAAAAGAAAAAGAAAAAGAAAGAAAACCGTTCTGAGTGAGAAGGAAAGATGGTATTAAAAGTGAAAAGTAGGTCGGATGCAGTGGCTCACACCTGCAATCTCAGCACTTTGGGAGACTGAGGCGGGAGAATTGCTTAAGTCCAGGAGTTCGAGACCAGCCTGGACAACGTAGCAAGACTTCGTCTCTACAAAAATTAAGAAATATTAGCTGGGTGTGGTAACACGTGCCTGTAGTCTCAGCTACTCAGGAGGTTAAGACAGGAGGATTGCTAAGCCCCGGAGGTCGAAGTTATGATCGCACCACTGCACTCCAGCCTGGGTGACAGAGACTCTGTCTCTAAAAAAAAAAAAAATGAAATAAATTAGAGAAAAGAGTGGGGTTATCGGATAGTGTGGGTTGACACTCCCATGACTGAGCCAGGGGTTGCCAAAATATAATCTGAAAATTGAATCAGTCCTGCAGGCAAGTTGAAGCACTTATCGTGCTAAAAAAAAAATGTTAGAAACCCCTGTGAGCTCATTCCCAGCAGAGTACTGACTGGCTCTAAGTTATCTTCTTACCACAGGTATAGTGTTTGTTTGTTTGTTTGTTTGTTTGCTTTGGAGACAGGTTCATGATCTGTCGCCCAGGCTGAAGTGCAGTGGTGCAATCACAGTTCACTGCATCCTTGATCTCTGGACTCATGTGATCCTCCAGCCTCAGCCCCCAAGTAATTGGGATTACAGGTGCATGCCACCATACCCAGCTAATTTTTAATTTTTTTTTTTTGTTGTTGCCCAGGCCAGTCTCAAACTCCTGGGTTCAGGCAATCCTCCTGACTCAGTCTCCCAAGGTTCTTGGGATTACAAGAGTGAGCCACTGCTCCGGGCCCTAAATTTTAATAATGGTGACTTCTGCAATTCTCAGGAAATAGCTTCTAGATAGGATTTCCTCACAAGCCTCTTACTTAAAGCTTTGTCCCTCTACCGTTTATCTGCCGGGGGCAAAAAATGAAATAAACAGTAGCAAACCAGTAGCAGGGGAAAGAAAACAAAATAAAACACATTAGAGTCTGCCCTGCTGGGAAGGTGAGGGCAAGGAAACTCCTGCAGGATCCTGATGGCTGGGATGTTGAGTTTCAACTTTATCTTGAAGAGAAGCAGGAGCCCTTGATATGGAGATAGATGAGAAATTTAAAATCAGCCTCTAAGTTGAGAAATAAAATCTATTTGATAAGAGTTCATTTTAAGAGGACTCTCAGGTGGGTGGGGTGGGACATACCTGTGATTCCAGCACTTTGCTAGAGCCCAGGAATTTGAGACCAGCCTGGGCCACAAAGCGAGACTCCATTCTCCAAAAAAAAAAAAAAAAAAAAAAACTCGCCAGGCATGGCGGCGCATCTGTAGTCACCGCTACTTGGGAGGCTGAGGTAGGAAGATGGCTAGATCCCAGGAGGTCGAGGCTGCCGTGAACATTGATCATGCCACTGCATTCTAGCCCGGGCGACAGTGAGACTCCAAATAAAAAAAAAAGAAAAGGCGAATCTCCCACCCAGAGCATGAGCTCATACCTGCCAAGCACATTCTGTAAGTCTCTGGACTCATAGTGGTGACTTGCCCCCTTGCTGGAGGGCTGGCAAGACAGGAGGATGTCATATCAGAGACCGCCACAGACACCCTGGGCAATGTGATGTGTCACTGAAGGAGGGAGGTAGCCCGTCCTCCAGAGGCTGAGTCATCGTGCTCTGCTAGGTGCTTAAACAGAAGCTCCAGGAGACACAGCCACCACACCACACTCAGACATTGCCCAGGCCTCCCAGAGTCACGTGCCTGCTGAGACCGCCCACCGGAGACAAGGACAGTCCTGAGACGTCTTCTGCCCCTCCCCCATCCCACCACCCTGGGGGTTCTGTCTTCCAGCTCCCTGATTCACAAGCCTGTCTGGCGAGCTTTCTCTGGGGACCTTGGCAGTCGGGGCCACCAATTCCTCTCGCCTTTTCTCCAGGCAACAATGGCATTTGCAACTTGGCTTTCTTGTATTTCATGTTAACAAACATTGGTTGAGCACCTACTGTGAGCTGCGCATTCAGCTGAAGGTAAGGATTGGTTAGAGAATGAATGAGGTCTGGGTGGGGTGGCTCACGCCTGTAATCCCAGTACTTTAGGAGGTTGAGGTGGGAGCATTGCTCGAGACCTGGAATTCAAGACCAACCTGGGCAACATAGAGAGACTCTGTAAAAAGTTAAAAATAAAAATACTGGCTGGGTCAGGTGGCAGGTACCTGTAGTCCCAGCTGCTGGGGAGGCTGAGGCGGGAGGATCACCTAAACCCAGGTTTTGGAGGCTGCAGTGAGTGATGACTGCACCACTGCACTCCAGCTTAGATGACGGAGAGAGACTCTGTCTCTTTTTTCTTTTTAAGGATGAATAGGCCAGATGTGGTGACTCAGCCTGTAATCCCAGCACTTTGGGTGGCTGAGGCGAGAGGATTGCGTGAGCCCACAGGTTCGAGACAAGCCTAGGCAACTTGGTGAGACTTCGTCTCTACAATAAATCACAAAAACTAGCCGCATGAGGTGGCGTGCATCTGTGGTTCCAGCTACTTGGAAGGCTGAGGCGGAAGGATCACCTGAGCCCAGCAGGTGGAGGCTGCGGTGACCGTGAGCGTGCCGCTGCACTCCAGCCTGGGCAACGAGAGTGAGACTACAAGTCAAAAAAGAAAAAAGGAAAAAAAAAGAAGTCATTCTTTGTTTTTGGGAGCTTGTCTAGTGGAAGAGTCTGTCAGATAATCCAGCAACCACAATATAAATGTCAAGGCTTTGAGACAGGTAAGTTCAAGATGATATTTGTGTTTGATTTTTGTGGGTTTTTTTTTTTTTTGGTAAAGATGGGATCTCACTATGTTGCCCAGGCTGGTCTCAAACTCCTGGATTCAAGCGATCCTCCCACCTCAGTCTCCCAAAGTGCTGGAATTACAGATGTGAGCCACCTTGTCCAGCCAGGGCTTTATTTTTGGGGGGTGGGGTACCACTCCTCCTGTCTAAAAGCCATCATCTCCCTCTCTGTCTGCCATTTGGGAGGAAGACAGGGGTGTGGGATGGTCCCGGAAGGATGGACGAACCGCTGAGGAGGACTTTACATGGCCCACAGTGTCCCAGCAGTCAGTCCTGTCATCAGCCTTGTCCTGACTGACCTGGGCCCCCACCCGCGGGTCTGGCTGGCCGTGAGGGCTTCTGAAGCTTCTCTCCCTGCCCGTCCCCCAGGTGCTGCCTCCGATATGTCAGACAAGGACTCCCGTTACACTTGGCGGCCGGCTGCCAGCCACCCCTGGCCGGCCCCGGAGAGCTGGCGGTGGCAATGACGCCCGCGACCTGGCTGGCCCTCCGCGCCGTCTGTTAAGGAGCCCAGTTTGCTGTCTGGTGTCACATACACTGCAGGTGCTGTGGATGGAGCTGTCACAGAAGCTGAATGTGACTGACGATTTCGGGGAGGACAAGATTTGGCGTGCCCAGGCAGCTGTGTCTCCCGACAGAAAGGTATTGTAAATAAAAGGAAAGGTCAGGCTTATTTTAAACACCAACTAGGAGCTGGGTGCTGTCCTAGACGCGAGGCAGAAGCTTTATTTAGTTCTCACAGTGATACTGTCCTTCTGTTAGAATGCCATTTTACAGACCAGGGACAGTATGACCCAGAGAAGTTAAGGGACTTATCCAAGGTCACACAGCGCTCCACATTTTTGTTTGGCTTGAATCTGAACACAGGTCTATGTGCCTTGGAATCTTCTTTTTCTTTTTCTTTTTGAGTTGGAGTCTCACTCTGTCGCCCAGACTGGAGTGCAGTGGCCGCTCCCGGCCACCGCAGCCTCGACCTGCTGGGCTCCGGCGATCCTTCCGCCTCAGCCTTCCGAGTAGCTGGAATCACAGGCATGCGCTACCATGCCCAGCTGATTTTTTGATTTACTGTAGAGGTGAGGTCTCGCCGCCCAGGTGGGTCTCGAACCCACGGGCTCAGGCAATCCACTCGACTCAGCCTCCCAAAGGCGCGGGATTACAGGCTGAGCCACCGAGCCCGGCTTGGTTTACCACTTGTGCATGGGAATTGCGCATGTCTTTCTTCCTTTCCCCAGGCATCGTGCACCTGGGTAATGCAAACCATGACTCTCCTGTTGTCCTCCTTGAAGCGTGAGTTAAAGTGGAAGGCAACATCATTCCCTTTCTTGAAATCTAAGGCAATTTGGTTTGGGCTTCATTGTGCCTAGGATTGTGATCAGTCTGCAAGGCTTCTGAGGCCGAGGCACATCGTCAGCCACAGTCGGTGCCCGGTGGGGACACCTCAGGGGCCGGCGGCAAGGAAGGCTCCGGTTGGAGCAGGTGGTCTGGGCTAAGCTCCAGGTACTGTTGGGCCAGGGTTGGTTCTCAAAGGAAGCCAGTCCAGGGGAGGCCCCAGGAAAAAGATGGGAGGCCCCTGGGTAACTCCTTGTCCCAGTGGGCTAGTTCCCCGTTGACCAGGCCATCTGGTTTGGGTTTCCAGAACCAGATAACGCATCGTGAAGCGAAGAACTGTCTCCATTTTCCCACAATTGGCGTTCTCGTGAACTCCGGAGCTGCTGGCGAGGCTGGGAGCTGACTTGGAATCTTGTAATTGTTCACAGAAAGAGCAATGGAATATTCACATGGCAAAAGATTTCTGGTTTCAGTTTGATCTGCCGCCCAGGGGTGACATGAATACGGTCCGTGTAGCCTAGGTCTCTGAAGCTTTGGTCTGAAATATGCTATCTGCCTGAACAAAGTAGCATGGAGCTGGGCATGGTGGTGGCTCACATCTGTCATCCCGGCACTTGGGGAGGCTGAAGCAAGAGGACTGCTTGAGACCAAGAGTTCAAGACCAGCCTGGGCAACATAGCAAGACCCTGTCTCTACAAAAAATAAAAAAATATTAGCTGGATGTGGTGGTGTGTGCCTGTAGCTCCAGCTACCCAGGAGGCTGAGGTGGAAGATTCACCTGAGCCCTGTGGGTCGAGGCTACGGTGAGTGTGATCGTGCCAATGCACTCCAGACTGGGCAACACAGTGACACCCCAACTCAAAAAGGAAAATGTGGGAGGAAGCAACACTCAAAGACTAAAATCTAGTTCATCAGATGAAAATATGGTTAAATATGCTGACAGTCCCAGCATATTTTAATATTGAAGAATGAAACACACTGGGAAAAAGACGAGGAGAAAACATGCCTGTTTTTATCACTTGTTGATAACTATGGGGTTTTTCCTTAAGCCTCAAAACAATTTCTAGCCGTGCCAGCAGCATTCAGTACATTCAGAACAGGATCAGGTCACCCGCAGCTGAACCAGGGCCACGCTTGGGACAGACGCCGCGTGGCCTTCCGGCAGCCTGGCCGAGCGGGCCAGGGTCAGGGAGCGAGGAGGCTGCCAGGTCTGCACAGAGCAGCCCGTTTTACGCGAGTGTGAGCTCATCGCTTCCACTGGAAATGGGTCAGATTCGATCGGGAGGCCAGGGGGCCTCCGTGACCCGGCGACATCAGCCACCAGCATGTCTTCCAACGTCCTCTTGAGAATGCAGCCCTGAGACCGAATAATGACGTCTGGCCTGGCTCCCATGCGCCTGTCCCCACTCCCTCTGGCTGCCTTTCTCATGGTGGCTGTGCTGTTTTCCCCTCCTTTTGGTTACACGCGCTAAGCTAAACAGGATACACTGGATGACGGCGTGCTGAATCCACCCCTGGGAACCGAGGACGCAGCGGGATGGAGAACTCCGGCCCCCTCGCCCCTCGCAGCTGTGACTCAGCCCTGACTCAGGAGGAAGCGTGCCACCCCCTGAATCACGGAAACCACTTCCTGGAGCCATTTGGTTTGTTCTGGAAGAGCATCAGGCCAAGTGCTGCCCTGCCCTGACCCTGGCTGGCTGCTCAGAGCCAAGGCGTCCACAGCCCAAGGTGGTTTGGCCCTGGCCTCCCCAGAACATGACATATTGAATTACAAGTGTTCGTTTCCTAGCAAGGAGGCTTGAGCAACATGAAGACCAGCATGTGTTATTTGCAAACCGAGTGTACCATGACCCGCCCTGAAGATCCTCACTTTTTTGCGAGGTGTGTGTTCTGGATGCCGCTCGGGGGATCTCATTGTACACCGGGGCTGTTTGTTCTCGAGGGCCGTAGATGGCATTCACAGCTGCAGCTCCCAGAGGTCCCTGTCATCAGGGAATGTCAGGGAAGCAACGCCAGGCTTGCCTTTGTTCACCCAACGGAGGTCTTTTTTTTTTTTTTTTTTTGAGTAGGATTCTCACTCTTTGCCCAGGCTGGAGTGCAGTGGCACACTCACGGCCACTACAGCCTCCACCTGCTGGGCTCAGGTGATCTTTCCGCCTCAGTCTTCCAAGTAGCTGGAACTACAGGTGTATACCACCACGCCCAGTTACTTTTTGATTTATTCTAGAGATGAGTTCTCTCCAAGTTGCCCAGGCTAGTCTTGAACCCCTAAGCTCAGGCAATCTTCTCACCTCCGCCTCCCAAAGTGCTGGGATGACAGGTGTGAGCCACTGCACCTGGAATTTTTTGAGCTTATACCTGTTGCCACGTGCTCTGCTCAACAGGGATAGAGATTACGGGGGCTAACGAGGTCCCACAGGCATTGACTTCACGATTCATGTGTCTACACTGCAGAGGAGTCACGCTCTGCCTTCTGGAGGCAGGTGGCCCTGCCTTGTTCACCATGCAGTCTCAGCATCCAGCGCATGGCCTTGGATAAGGGAGCCTCAAAATAGTTGTTTGTTGAATAGATACACGGAAGGGAGGGAGGAAGGAAAGAAGGAGGGAAAAGCAGTTATCTTGGCTGGGCATGGTGGCTCACACCTAGAATCCTAGCATTTGGGGGAACTGAGGAGGGAGGATCACTTGAGGCCAGTAGTTTGAGACCAGCCTGATCAACATAGCAAGATCTCACCTATTTTTTTTTTTTTTTTTGAGTCGTGGTCTTACTCTGTTGCCCAGGCTGGAGTGCAGTGGCACACTCACGGCTCACCATAGCCTCAACCTCCTGGATTCAGGTGATCCTCCCACCTCAGTCTCCCATGTAGCTGGGAATACAGGTTCATGCCACTACATTCGGGTAATTTATTTTTTTTTAATAGTTTGTAGAAATGAGATCTTGCTATGTTGCCTAGGCTGGTCTTGAACTCAAGCAATCCTCCTGCCTTAACCTCTCACAGTGCTGGGATTACAGGCATAAGACACAGCATCCAAGACTCCAACTCTACCAAAAATAAAGTTACCTTGCCATCATTTTTTGTTGCATTTACAAGTGAAGACAAAAGCATCAGTTATTTTTCTTTTTGTAAATATGTATGTATTTATTTATTTTGAATTAGAGTCTCTGTTGCCCAGATTGGAGTGCAGTGGCACACTCATAGCCACCGCAGCCTCAACCTACTGGGTTCAGATGATCCTTCTGCTTCAGCCTTCCAAGTAGCTGAAACTACAGGCACATGTCACCATGCTCAGCTAAGTGATTTATTATAGATTAATATCACCATATTTCCCAGGCTGGTCTTGAACCCCTGGGCTCAGGCAATCCTCTTGCCTCTGCTTCCCAAAGTGCTGGCATTACAGGCATGAGCCATCATGCCTGGTCATTTATTTATTTTTATAGAGATGGGGTCTCACTGTGTTTCCCGGAGTGGTCTCAAACTCCTGGCCTCAAGTGATCCTCCCTGTAAGGCCTCCCAAAGTGCCGGGGTTATAGGCGTGAGCCACCACACTCGGCCGAGTTATTTACTTCTGTAATGAGATTTTCAAAAAGACTACAGCAGGTCGAGGCTGCGGTGGCCGGGAGCGGCCACTGCACTCCAGTCTGGGCTACAGAGTGAGACTCCAACTCAAAAAAACCAAAAAACAACAACAACAAAAAAGACTAACGGTTTCTGCTCTCGGGTGGGTCTGAGATTCTGCAGTGCCTTTGGACACGTGTGGTCTTTTAACACCAACGTTCCAGACCCGAGAAGATTCATTGGTGGACTAAGGAGAAGGCCTGGGAATCACTTCTGAGAGTAAAAGGCTCTCTGTCTTCCTCAGAATGGATGGGATCTCTGATGACACTGCGTCTATTATTCCTCTGCCAGTCCATGCCCAACAGATGCATCCGAGAATGGCTGCAAATCTGCCCACCATTGAGTTGGTAATTCACCCACCTTATAGAAGAATTGCGGGGCTTACATGACCTGGAGTCGGTCCCTCTGTTTTCATAAAGACCCATGGCACCTCCTCTAAGTTTCCCAATCTCTTCACCCATCACCCCATTTGCCTAACAAAACATGGGAAACTAGATCCTAACTGATGTTTTATTTTTATTTTTATTTTTTGAGTAGGAGTCTCACTCTGTCACCTAGGCTGGAGTGCAGTGGCGTGCTCATGGAGCACAATGGCATGCTCACGGCCACTGCAGCCTCAAACTGCCAGACTCAGGCGATTCTTCCGCCACCGCCTTCCAAAGTAGCTGGAACTACAGGCACGCGCTACCATGCCCAGCTAATTTTTTTGATCTGTTGCAGAGATGAGGTCTTGCCAGGTTGCCCAGGCCAATCTCAAACCTCTGGACTCAGGCAATTCTCTTGCCTCTGCCTTCCAAAGTGCTGGGATGACAGATGTGAGCTACCAGGTACGGCTCAAGCTGTTTTAAAAGTGAAACATGGCCGAGCATGGTGGCTTATGTCTATAATCCCAGTACTTTGGGAGGTCAAGGTGAGAGGATTGCTTGAGTCCAGGGGTTCGGGACCAGCCTGGGCAACTTGGCGAGACCTTATCTCTACAATAATTCAAAAAATTAGCCAGGCGTGGTAGTACACGCCTGTGGTTCCAGCTACTTGAAAGGCTGAAGTGGAAGGATCACCTGAGCCCAGTAGGTCAAGGCTGCATTGCCCGTGATTGTGCCACTGCACTCTGGCGTGGGCAACAGAGTGAGACTCCAACTCAAAAAATAAATAAAAGTGAAACACTAGGCCGGGTGCGGTGGTTCACGCCTGTCATCCCAGCACTTTGGGAGACTGAGGTGAGAGGATTGCCTGACCCACGGGTTTGAGATCAGCCTAGGCAACATGGCCGAGACCTTGTCTCTACAAATAATCAAAAAATTAGCTGGACGTGGTGACGTGTGCCTTTAGTTCCAGCTACTTGGAAGGGTGAGGCAGAAGGATCATCTGAGCCCAGCATGTCAAGGCTGCAGTGGCCGTGACCGTGCCACTGCACTCCAGTCTGGGTGACAGTGTGAGACTCCAACTCAAAAAAAAAAAAAAGTGAAACACTGTCTAGAGCGGTGCTTAGTAGGCAGAGCAAGGTGGCTCTGGCCTATTATCTCAGCACTTTGGGAGACCAAGGTCAGAGGATTGCCTGAGCCCAGGGGTTCAAGACCAGCCTGGGCAACTTGGCAAGACCTCATCTCTACAATAAATCAAAAAATAAACCAGGCGTCATAGCACGCGCTTGTGGTTCCAGCTTCTTAGAAGGGTGAGGTGGAAGGATTACCTGAGCCCAGCAGGTCAAGGCAGCAGTGGCCATGAGTGTGCCATTGCACTCCAGCCTGGGTGACAGAGTGAGACTCTGACTCAAAATATATACAAAAAAACCCCATATATATTTATGTATATTTATATTTATATACAAAGGTGCTTGAACACAATAGGCTTCTTGTAGGTAGAAGTCCTTACTGCTATTATGTCTATTACTATCGTTGTCATTACTACTCTTATTACCATAGCACCAGTACCACCCCACAAGGCCAGCAGTTTTCCATGGTATAACAAAAATGCCTTGAGAGTATTGCCTGAGTCCATGGGTTTGAGACCAGCCTGGGTAACATGGTGAGACGGCGTCTCTACAAAAAAAATTTTTAAAAATTAACCAGATGTGGTAGCATGCTGCCTATAGTTCCAGCTACTTAGAAGGCTGAGGCAGAAGGAGCTCTGGATCCCAGCAGGTTGACACTGGCGTGGCCATGAGCATGCCACTGCACTCCAGCCTGGGCAACAGAGTGAGACTCCAATTTAAAAAAAAAAAAAAAAAAGCCAGGCTCAGTGGCTCAAACTATAATCCCGCGCCTTTGGGAGGCTGAGGTGAGTGGATTGCCTGAGCCCGCGGGTTCGAGACCCTCCTGGCCAACTTGGCAAGACCTCATCTCTACAATAAATCAAAAATTAGCCGGGCATGGTAGCACGCGCCTGTAGTTCCAGCTACTTGGACGGCTGAGGCGGAAGGATCGCCGGAGCCCAGCAAGTTGAGGCTGCGGTGGCCGGGAGCGGCCACTGCACTCCAGTTTGGGCGACAGAGTGAGACTCCAACTAAAAAAAAAAAAAAACCCAAATGGCCTTGTGTTTAATGATGAAGTTCTACAGCTCAGTGGGTCTCAGCCTTTCTATATCCAGGCCCTTCTTTTAACAAGCATAATAATCTTAAATTGAAGCCAGGCATGATGACTGACACCTGTAATCACAGCACTTTGGGAGGTAAGGTGGGAGGACTGCTTGAGCTCACGCTCAAGCAACATAGCAAAATCTCATCTCTACAAAAAACAAAAAAAGTAGCGCAGTGTGGTGGTGCACATCTGTAGTCCCAGCTACGCAGGAGGCTCAGGCGGGAGGACCACCTGAGCCCATGAAGCTGAGGCTATGGTGAGCCATAATAGTACCACTGCACTCCAACTTGGGCGACAGAGTGAGACCCTGACTCAAAAATAATAAAAACACAAGACTCTGATGTTTTCAAAATCAAGGCATCGTATAGCAGCTAGGTAGCCAAGAATTACTACAGCAATAATAGCAAAAAATGTGTTCACCAAAAGAATCTCAGAAACCCAATGACATTGTCAACCCTTATCTGCATGTACAAGTTTGTTACTGGTTTTGTTTTGTTGGTTAACGTATCCCAAGTGTCTATTCCTGGCATATAGTAGATGCTTAATAAATAGTTCTTGGAATAAATAAGTTTGAGAATTAACATTTCAACTAAAACAAAATACCATTAGATTTTCTTTTTCTAATTTTTTCTTTAAAATTTTTGATGTGAGACAAATTGTCGCACATACACTGGCAAGAGAGAATACAATTTTCTGTCATTAATTTTTAATGATGTTACTTTAGGTCAAATGTCACAGAAAATTATATTGAACTCTTGACCAACCTATCTATTTTTTCCATCGGAATATTGGCCCAACTGAGAAATAACATCAAGGAAAAATTATTTTTTGGCAGCAAAAAAGTCCTCTCTAAATTCTTGTGTGTTTTGTTTTGATTTTTCCTTAGTGACTGGAGGCCAGCTTCAATCCACCGAAGTACAGTTTCCAAAAGTTCAATCTGGTTTTCCTGAGTACTGACCGAGCGCCAAGGGTGAGGCAATGACACAGCCTCACCACAGGACAGTCTCGACCCAAGCACACACCGGGGCCTAGGCCGCACTCGAGGGGACTTGCAAGCTTCTCCTTGTAAGCCAGATGCTCAAAATCAGCGGTTGTCTGTTGCTGCTGTTTTTAAAATTACTTATTTATTTATTTTGAGTCAGGGTCTCATTCTGTCATCCAGGCGGGAGGATCACCTGAGCCTAGGAGGTTGAGGCTATGATTGTCAGCCATGATTGTGCCACTGCACTCTAGCCTGGGCGACAGAGTGAGAACCCAACTCAAACAAACAAACAAAAAAAGAAAAGCAAAACAAAGAAACACAAATTCTTGTTCCCACCCCAGACCCACTGAAGCAGAAACTCTAAGGGCCCAGCAGCATGTGCTTTAACAAGCATTCCAGGTGATTCTAGTGCTTGCTTGAGTTTGAGAACCACTTGTCGCCGGGTGCGGTGGCTTAAGTCTAATCCCAGCACTTCACTTTGGGAGGTCGAGGCGAGAGGATTGCCTAAACTCAGGGGTTCAAGACCTGCCTGGGCAACTTGGTGAGACCTTGCCTCTACAGTAAATCAAAAAATAAACCGGGCATGGTAGCGCACGCCTGTAGCTCCAGCTACTTGGAAGGCTGAGGCGGAAGGATCGCCTGACCCCAGCAGGTCGAGGCTGCAGTGGCCGCGAGAGTGCCACTGCACTCCAATCTGGGTGACAGAGTAAGACTCCATCAAAAAAAAAAAAAAAAAAAAGAGGGAGAGTCACTTGTCTCCATGCTGGCTGATGCAGAAGCTTTGATTTGTTGTTGCATTGACATCTATCTTTGGGAATTCACAACTAGAAGAACTAGGGTGATGAAGACGTGAGTTCTTTCATGCAGGACCATACTGATATATGCTCTAGTACACGTGCTTTGTTTTGTTTTTTTTATTTATTGTAGAGATGAGGTCTCGCTGCCCGCGGGCTCGGGCAATCCACTCACCTCAGCCTCCCAAAGGCATGGGATTACAGGCTGAGCCACCGAGCCCGGCTGTACACGTGCTTTGAAATGCATAAAGGAGTCAGGCATGATGGCTTATGCCTATAATCCCAGCACTTTGCGAGGTGGAGGCAAGAGAATTGCCTGAGTCCAGGAATTCATCCCAGCCTAGGCAATTTGGTGAGATCTCGTCTCTACAATAAATCAAAAAATTAGCTGGGCATGGTGGCGCACGCTTGTGGGTCCAGTTACTTGGAAGGCTGAAGTGGAAGGATCACTTGAGCCCAGCAGGTCGAGGCTGTGGTGGCCGTGACCATGCCATTGTACTCCAGTCTGGGGGCCAGAGCAGTAGCTCAAGCCTATAATCCCAGTGCTTTGGAAGGCTGAGCCCAGAGTGTCACTTGAGCCTAGGAGTTTGAGGCTACAGTGAGCTGTGATCACGTTGTACAGGAACAAAAACTCATTAGAGGGTGTCAGAAGATAAGGGTTTTATTTATTTTTATTTTTTATTTTTTTGAGTTGGAGTCTCATTCTGTTGCCCAGGCTGGAATGCAGTGGCACGTTCCCAGCCACCACAGCCTCAACCTGCTGGGCTCAGGTGATCCTTCCGTCTCAGCCTTCCAAGTAGTTGGAACTACAGGCATGCACTACCACATCTGACTAATTTTTTGATTTATTGTAGAGATGAGGTCTTTCCAAGTTGCCCAGGCTAGTCTCGAACCCGTGGGCTCAGGCAATTCTCTTGCCTTGGTCTCCCAAAGTACTGGGATTACAGGCGTGAGCCACTGTGTCCAGCCAAAGATAAGGATTTTAGTTCAGGTGTTACACTTACCAGCTGGTCCCCAATGTGTTATTTCTTTCCTTTTTTCCTTTTTTTTTTTTTTTTTTTGAGTTAAGGTTTCACTTTCTTGTCCAGGCTGAAGTACAGTGGCATGATCATAACTCACTGAAGGACCCAATTTCTGGGCTCAAGTGATCCTCCCTCCTCAGCCTCCCAAGTAGCTGAAACTATCATACGGGTGCATGCCACCACACTCAGCTAATTTTAATTTTTGTATAGTCAAGATCTCACTATGTTACAGAGGCTGGTCTCGAACTCCTTAGCTCAAGTGATTCTCCTGCCTCAGCCTCCCAAAGTACTGGGATGACAGGCAGGAGCCACCATGCCTGGCCTCAGTATGTTATTTCATAAAAAGGAAAGACATTGGTCTCGATCTTTGGTTCTTTTTTTCTTTTGAGTTAGAGTTTCTGTCACCCAGGCTGGAGTGCAGTGGCATGCTTATGGCCACCACAGCCTCAACCTGCTGGCCTCAGGCAATTCTTCCATCTCAGCCTTCCTAGTAGCTGGAACCACAACACATGGCTAATTTTTTTATTTTATTGTAGAGATGAGGTCTCGCCAAATTGCCCAGGCTGGTCTCGAACCCTTGGGCTCAGGGAATTCTCTCATCTCAACCTCCCAAAGTGCTGGGATTACAAGGGTGAGACACAGGGCTGATCTCTGGTTCTTAACCAGGAAAGGTTAGGGCAGGGCCAGGGCATGTGTAGACTTTAAGTTTCCACAGGGGCATGTAGACACAGTCTGGTTAAGAAACACTGGACTAAATGATCTCTAATTTGTGACTGTAAGTTAAAGAATAATTGAATGTAAAGTCAGCATACTGGCAGGGCGCTCTGTCTCATGCCTATAATCCCAGCACTTTGGGAGGGCGAGGTGAGAGGATTGCCTGAGCCCACGGGTTCAAGACCAGCCCGGGCAACTTGGTGAGTCCTCTTCTCTACAATAAATTAGCCAGGCATGGTGGTGTGTGACTGTAATTCCAGCTACTCGGAAGGCTGAGGTGGAAGGATTGCCTGAGCCCAGCGGGTTGGGCTGTGGTAGCCATGAGCGTGCCACTGCACTCCAGCCTGGGTGACAGAGGGAGACTCTGACTCAAAAAAAAAAAAAGTCAGCACACTAAGGAAGCAGATACTTATCATTACAATCCATACGCCTCTCTCTGCTTCGCTGCCCCCCTCCCAGCATCTCAAAGTTGTCTGCTACCAGGGCACCGAACTCATGAAAGGAAACCACCTGTAACATGTGGCAGCCAACACGTCAGCTTCTCTGTGTGGATCACAAAGTCCTTGGCAACCACTTCCATACCAGTCCGGCGAGGAGTGTTCTCTTTTTTCAGGTGGATAAACCAAGGCGACACAAGGACACAGGCCTTGCTTGAGGGCACGCACTTCGGTCACTGACTGAGACACAGTGGATGCCGGTCTTCTCAATCCTCCACAGGTTAAGAGCCTCTGAGCTACAGTAGGCAACATGAAGTTCCAGCGCAATGACACCATCTGGAAAGTCATCTGTGGATGCCATCACACGGAGGAAGTCCAGCCTGCAGTGAGTGTCTCAGCACACTGATTTGACCAGCAGACACAGAAGGCCAGTAACAGAAGCAAAGAAGGATCTGCAGGAAAGAAATTAAATATAGACAGTCATCAAGGGCATTTGACACAGCAAAACGCTGTGTCACTCCAGACCTGAGAGCCTCTGGTATAGTATGGCTATCTCTATTTTTTTTTTTTTTTTGAGTTGGAGTTTCACTCTGTCGCCCAGACTGGAGTACAGTGGCCGCTCCCGGCCACCGCAGCCTCGACCTGCTGGGCTCCGGCGATCCTTCCGCCTCAGCCTTCCAAGTAGCTGGAACTACAGGCGTGTGCTACCACACCCGGCTAATTTTTGATTTATTGTAGAGATGAAGTCTCGCCCAGTTGCTGGGGTGGGTCTCGAACCCGCGGGCTCAGGCAATCCACTCACCTCAGCCTCCCAAAGGTGCGGGATTACAGGCTGAGCCACCGAGCCCGGCTTTTTTTTTTTTCTTGAGTCGCCCAGGCTGGAGTGCAGTAGCACACTCACAGCCACTGCAGCCTCGACGTGCTGGGCTCAGGCGATCCTTCTCCCTTGGTCTTCCAAGTAGCTGGAACTACAGGCGTGCGCCACTGCGCCCGGCCATAACTATGGTAATTTTTTTTTTTTTTTGAGTTGGAGTCTCACTCTGTCACCCAGGTTGGAGTGCATTGGCACACTCACGGCCCACCCAAGTGTCAACCTGTTGGGCTCTGGCTATCCTTCCGCCTCAGCCTTCCAAGTAGCCGGAACTACAGGTGTGTGCTACCACACCCGGCGAATTTTTTGTTTATTGTAGAGACAGGTCTCGCAAGTTGCCCGGGCTGGTCTTGAACCCGCGGGCTCAGGCAATCCACTCTCCTCGGCCTCCCAAAGTGCTGGGATTACAGGCGTGAGCCACTGCACCTGGCCTCGTGTATGATTTTTTTAAGGATGAATGCTTTGGGGGTTTTAAAAAACATTTCAGTCTTTTTAAATGTCAGCCTACACTGGTGGTGCTTTCAGATGTTGGGAAATCTTTTAAGACAGTGAACTGGAGGGCAGTGTTGAGTTAGAGAGAAAGTGAAGCAATCTTGCTTAGTGTCATTGTGTGATTTCACAATTTGTTTTTCAATCTGTTTGGACTTTCAGAAAGGAAGACTCTCATATGTCAGCAAGCCCAAGGACTGCAGCTTATGATACCGGAAACCCACACGTAGAGGTTCAAGTGTATGCACACATGTGTATTTGAATTCCTTTATGGATGCCGCTGGTTGTGGGTTACATCTCCTAAGAAATGAACATTTTTCTTTGGTAGATTTACTACCATGCTTTATCTGAGCACCCAAGCACAAACAATGCCTGATGAGAAAACTTTGTGTCTTCTCCAAGTCAAGTTGGAACAAGTGAAGGGAAGTTTTTCTTTTTTTTTCTTTTGTGAGGAACAGACAGATATTCTCTTTACCCCAGTGTCTATCATGCTTGTCGTCAGTGTGTTTATGAAGACAATGAGTTAGAAAAAAGATGCAGCCGGGCTCGGTGGCTCAGCCTGTAATCCCACGCCTTTGGGAGGCTGAGGTGAGTGGATTGCCTAAGCCCCGCGGGTTCGAGACCCGCCTGGGCAGGGAGACCTCATCTCTACAATAAATCAAAAAATTAGCTGGGCATGGTAGCGCATGCCTGTAATTCCGGTTACTTGGAAGGCTGAGGCGGAAGGATCGCCGGAGCCCAGCAGGTCGAGGCTGCGGTGGCCGGGAGCGGCCACTGCACTCCAGTCTGGGCGACAGTGAGACTCCAACTCAAAAAAAAGATGCAGCAAATATTCAGAACTAAGAGATTTACTGAATAGATTGAAAAGATATAAAAACCATTAAACTCTGACAGTCCCGAGATACAGTTTATACCCTATACTCTCGTGTTATGAGAAGGTCAATACAATGATGAATAAGAAAAAAGATTCTTGCTCTTTTATGTTTCACTGGTCTGAGGACCTACAAGAATCTTTTTATTTTTTTCATTTTTTTTTTTTTTTTTTGAGTTGGAGTCTCACGCTGTCACCCAGTCTGGAGAGCAGTGGCACGCTCATGGCCACCGCAGCCTCAACCTGCTGGGCTCCGGAGATCCTTCTGCCTCAGCCTTCCAAGTAGCTGGAACTACAGGCACACACCCCATGCCCAGCTAATTTTTTTATTTATTGTAGAGATGAGCCAATGCGCCCGATCCTATATATTTCAATATAGCTGGAAGAGAGGATTTTAAATATGCTCATCACAAAGGATGGACGGATATATGAGGTGATGGATATACTAACTGGCTTGATTGGACCGTTCCACAATATATGTACATACATAAAAACATAGTTTTGGGATCAGTGCAGAGGCTCAGGCCTAAAATCCCAGCACTTTGGGAGGGTGAGCTGAGAGGATTGCCTGAGTCTGTGGGTTTGAGATCAGCCTGGGCAACTTGGCGAGACCTCATCTCTACAATAAATAAAAAAAAATTAGCTAGACGTGGTAGCGCATGCCTTTATTTCCAGCTATTTGAAAGGATCACCTGAGCCAGCAAGTCGAGGCTGTGGTGATCGTGAACGTGCCATTGCACTCCAGCCTGTGTGACAGAGTAAAACTAAAACTCAAAAAAAATTTTTAAAAAAATAAATAAGCCGGGCTCGGTGGCTCAGCCTGTAATCCCGCGCCTTTGGGAGGCTGAGGTGAGTGGATTGCCTGAGCCTGCGGGTTCGAGACCCACCTGGGCAGGTGAGACCTCATCTCTACAGTAAATCAAAATATTAGCCGGGCATGGTGGTGCGCGCCTGTAATTCCGGCTACTCGGAAGGCTGAGGCGGAAGGATCGCCGGAGCCCAGCAGGTCAAGGCTGCGGTGGCCGGGAGCGGCCACTGCACTCCAGTCTGGGCGACAGAGTGAGACTCCAACTCTGGATAAATAAATAAATAAATGGGAGGGCAGTGGCATGATCATAACTTTCGTGCCACTGCGATCCTCCTTCCTCAGCCATCTGGGTGGCTGGGACTACAGGCTTCTGTCACCATGCCAGGCTAATTTTTTTTATTTTGTAGAGACACAGTCTTGCTAGGTTGCCCGGGCTGGCCTCAGATTCCTGGGCTCAAGCATTCTCCCTTTTCGGCCTCCCAAAGTGTTGGGATTACAGGCGTGAGCCACTATGCCCAGCCAAGGCCATCATTTTAAAAATCAACACTGGCCATATGCAGTGGCTCACACCTATAATCCCAGCTCTTTGGGAGGCCAAGGTGAGAGGACTGCCTGAGCCTACGGCTTCGAGACCAGCCTTGGCAACTTGTTGAGACCTCATCTCTACAATTAATCACACACACAAAAAGTTAGCCGGGCATGGTGGTGCGCGCCTGTAGTTCCAACTACTTGGAAGGCTGAGGCGGAAGGATCCCCTGAGGCCAGCAGGTCGAGACTGTGGTGGTCGTGAGTGTGCTCCTGCACTCCAGCCTGGGCGACAGGGTGAGACCCGACCCCCCAAAAAATCAAAATTGCATCTGTTTCTTCTATATCTTGCTAGCCTAAAAGAATCCATACACTTTGGGAAGTGCTCATGACCCGGTCGTAACTTCTACAAAGAAAGGAGTCTGGCTGGGTGGACAGTGAGTCAGCAGGGGCTGGGTCCCCGGAGTCTGGCCTCTGGCATATCCTCTTGGGCCTGAGAGCAGAAGGCAGTGGTCTCGTGCGCCAGGAACTGCCTGGCGGCAGCAACACCCTGGCCACTGCTCAGGATAGGCTGCATTTTTTGGCTTTTGCTGTTGAACCAAAAGTTTAAGTGTGAACAGCAGGACTGAAGCCTGTCCTCCTGGAGCCAGGACACCCCCAGTTCAGCCAGAAGTGAGTCTGAGGGTGGAGCGGCCCAGCATTCCAGGAGTGGCACATGTCGACAGGGCCATGCCAGGGCTGTGTCCCAGCTGCAGGGCCGGGCTCGCCACAGGCCCTTCCCCTCACCCGAAAGCTGGATTCCCAGCGGCGGGACAGATGCTGCTGGGTCAGTGTCAAGGTGGGCTTTTCATGCTGAGCTGGGAGGCAGAGCCTCGACGGAAGTCGGGCTATAGCCTCCGATTTCAGCCTCCTCCACGGTGTACCTGGAGGGGGCTCTTGCATCTTTTTGTTTGATCTTTCTTTTTTTATTCTTTTGAGTCAGAATCTCACTCTGTCACCCAGGCTGGAGTGCAGTGGCACATTCACGGCCACTGCAGCCTCTACCTGCTGGGCTCAGACGATCCTTCCGCCTCAGCCTCCCAAGTGGCTGGAATCACAGATGCGCGCCACCACGCCTGGCTAATTTTTTGATGTGCTTTAGAGATGAGATCTCGCCAAGTTGCACGGGCTGGTCTCGAACCCGTGGGCTGAAGCCATCCTCCCGCCTCTACTGCTCAAAGAGTTGGGATTACAGACATGAGCCACCATGCCTAGCTGCTATCTGCCCTCTGACATGACCTATCCCCTTAAAATGCTAGCATTGGATGTTCTTTAATAAAAATAAGTTTTAAAAAACCACAGTAGTAGATGTAAACTTCGGGGGACTGTTTTTTTCTGCCTCACAATCTACACTTTGGCCACCAGATGAGTGGGGCTTTCCCTACTAGCCAAGCAGGTCTCTAGGGCACACTAGATGGTAGCCTCTAACCATCCAGTCAGGACACTGTCTACCTGGAGATGGTGTCAGATCCCCAGGAGAAGGGCTCCATCTTACAAGATGGTCCTCCATTTCAGATGCCAATCACGACTCCCACATTGTGACCTAGCGACTGGCTGTAAATCGGGGTTCCCATAACCCCGCTCTTAAGGTTCAAACAATTGCTAGGACGATTCAGTGAACACACGTAAAGACTTTACTTAGTTTTACTGGTTTATTATAAAGGATATTGCGAAGGATATAGATAACAGCCAGATGAAGAGATGGGTAGGGCAAGGTATAGGGTCAAGGCATGGGGAACATGAAGTTCCCATGCCCTCTCTGGGCGCCCTGCAATCCCAACCCCTCCAGTGCTCAGCAACTGGAAGCTCTTCAAATCTGGTTGCTCAAGAATTTTTTTTTTTTAGTTGGAGTCTCACTCCATCGCCCAGGCTGAAGTGCAGTGGTACACTCATGGCCATAACAGCCTTCACCTGCTGGGCTCAGGTGATCCTTCCACCTCAGCCTTCCAAGTAGCTGGAACTACAGGTGTGCACTGCCATGCCCAGCTAATTTTTTTGTTTGTTTATTTTAGAGACGAGGTCTCACCATACTGTCCAGGCTGGTCTCAAACCCATGGGCTCAGGCAATCCTCTCATCTTCACCTCCCACAGTGCTGGAGGTACATGCGTGAGCCACCATGCCCAGC
>JAPVLO010002255.1:0-39056 GCA_027257055.1 Cephalopachus bancanus | reverse complement strand
GTACCACATTTTCTTTACTCCATCCACTTTAAATGGGCATCTGGTTTGGTCCCATATTTTTGCTATTGTGAATAGTGCAGCAATAAACATGTGTGTGCATGTGTCTATTTGGTAGAATGATCTATGTTCCTCTGGGTGTATTCCCAGGAGAGGTAAGGCTGGATCATATGGAAGATCAACTTTTAGTTACTTTAGAAATCACCACATTGCTTTCCATTGAGGCTGAACTAGCTTACATTCCCACCACAGTGTGAAGCATTCCATTTTCTCTGCAGCCATGCCAGTACCTGTTGTTTTTTGACTTATTAAAAATAGCCATTCTTACCAGAGTTCAGTGGCATCTCATTGTAGTTTTGACTTGCATCTCTCTGATGATAAGAGAGACTGAGCATTTTTTCATTTGTCTGAAGGCTGCTTGTATGTCATCTTTTGAGAAGTGTCTGTTCATGTCTTTTGTCCACTTTTTAATAGGGTTGTTTGTTTCCTTTGACCTCATTTCAGTTCCTTGTAGATCCTGAATATTAGGCCTTTGTCAGATGCGTAATTTGCAATTTTTTTCCCATTCTGTGAGTTGTCTCATGAATAGCCAAAAAAATCTTCAGCAAAAGGAACAAAGCAGGAGGTATCACATTTCCAAACTTTGAACTTTATTACAAAGCTGCAGTAACCAAGACAGAATGGTACTGGTACAGGAATAGGCACACAGACCAGTGGAACAGGACAGAGATTCCAGAAGTAAAAACATGGCTTCTCAGCCAACTAATCTTCAACAAAGCCACCAATATCAATCATTGTGAAAGGTGACAATATTTAGCAAATGGTGCTCGGAAAACTGCCTAACCACATGCAGAAAAATGAAACTGGACCCCTGTCTATCATCATATACAAAAATCAGCTCAAAATGTAGCAAGGACCTAAACGTAAAACCTCAAACTATAAGAATCCTGGAAGAAAACATAGGAAACACCCTTCTAAATATCAGAGTAGGTAATTAATTCGTGACCAGGTCCCCAAAAGTGAATGCTACAGAAGCTAAGTTAGACAGGTGGGACCTCATCAAACTGAAAATTTTTTGCATAGCAGACCCTTCTTTCTTTAAGGAAGACATTCAAGTAGCCAACAAACATTAAAAAAACTATTCAACATCACTAATCATCAGAGAAATGCAAATAAAAATGACAATGATATACCACTTCCCCCAGTCAGGATGGCTATCATTAAAAAGTCAAAAAACAAGTCTTGGTGAGGCTGAAAAAAACAAAAGCAAAACAAAACAAAAAATGCTTCTACACTGTTGGTGGGAATGTAAACTAATTTAGCCTTTGTGGAAAGCAGATTGGATATTACTCAAAGAACAAAAAGTAGAGCTACTGATTGACCCAGCAGTCCCACTTCTAGGACTACACCCAAAGAAACACAAATCACTGTACCGGAAAGACACATGCACATGTAAGTTTATTGAAGTACTATTCACACTAGCAAAATATGGAACCCATCAAAGGTGGACTGGATAAAGCAAATGTGGTACATATACACTATGGAATGCTACACAGCCATAAAGAAGAACAAAGTCATGTCCTTTACAGCAACATAGATGCAGCTGGAGACCATCATTCTAAGTGAATTATCACAGGGAAAAAAAATCCCCGAATAACTCATGTTCTTATTCATAAGTGAGCCCTAAATATTGAGCATGTGAACAAAAATGTGCGAACAACAAACACTGGGCACTGCTAATGAGGGGAGAGCAGGTAGGGGATAAGACTTACACAACCATAATGACCCATTGGGTACCATGCCCACTAATGAGCAGGAGAGGACTTGTCAGAAGCCCAAATCCTGCCTTCATGCAATATACTTATGTAACAAATCCTCACATGTATTCCACAGATCTAAAATTTTTAAGTGAAATAAATAAATAGATAAATAAACGCTTTTTTAGATAGAAGATATATAATATTAAATAAATAGTCATATACCTATTATGTAATATCACATCTGGCCAGAAGTAGGCCCTCAATGGTTTTGTAATTCATATTATCAGTGAGTATGTACAAAAGCTATAGCAGAGAAATGTCTGTGTATTATATACTTTTCTTTGGCTACTTAGTTCATTAATGACATGCATTCTCAATAAAAGCAAGATTGCCTCCAAGGAGATATAAATTGGTTTTAAAAGATAAAGAAATTTAACACTTGTCTGATGTATAAAACACAGATATACAACAGAATGCATAGATATACAGAATGTCTGAGGTATTAAAATTTCATCAGAAATAGCAGCTAGAAAAGTATTTATAAAGCTTCCATAGGTGAATGATAATCAAAAAAGAGAAGACTGAGAAACACTAATTTATGTACTTTTTACCTAGTATGTAAAGGCTTATTCAAAATGATCTGAATAGCCTCATCAAAGGTAACCATTATGATTCTTCTAGATGAAATTTCCTTTAATAATTTTATTTGACTGAGTAATGCAATACACCAGTTAGCACCTTTAATGATTAATAATGGTCTAATGTGTTAATCTCCCCCAAAATTGTATTGCTTTGCCTCAAAGACATGACCAATGGAAAGGAATGCACACTGTACAAACATGGGCCAGAATGAAAAAAGAGTATTTGTGATTTCATTTGGGTGGTAGTTTCAGGACCCATTTCATGATTATACTTGTAGTTTCATTCAATTAGTTTAGTAGCTGGCATTAGTCATGTCAATTAGATCCACCCAACTTTCAAGTTGTGCTAAGTAATACCTACTAAAGAAAAAGTATTCTTTATTACAACAGTTAACATATTTTATTTAAAGTTTGGCAAACTTTAATGAAATACATATTTTTTGTTGTCTTTGATCTCTAAGAGCAAGAACTGTTCTTTATTATGTCTCCATTTTCCATTTTCCTTACATACAGCTCACTTAGTGAATTTTAGTTGAGTTGACTATGCATAACCAATTAGCCACAGTTTAATCTAACCCTGTTATTAATGCCATGCTCGAAGTAAAGTTATTTATTTTTATGTAACTAATTCTGTCTTTAAGTCCATTCCATCCTGAGATTGATATATAATTTGAGACCTTGAGGAAACACAGTGTCTTTAATATTTAGCATCATTTAAATTAGATTGAGTTTACTAGACACACTTTCTGCAGATGGGCTCAGTTTTTGGGGTGACTATTACAGGTGAGTTAGGTTTGCAACTCCAGATTGCTGACAGTGTGCAACAGTGGTTTCTTTTAGTTTCATGGAACTAATGACAAATAGCATACATGAAATTTAAGGAACCTGATCCATATTATTTTCAAAACTCTGTAGATTAGATAGACTTTTCCATTTGCAAATACGTTTGCAATATCTTTGCTGTAAGTAAAGGGATAATTTAGTTTGACCCTCTCATTTTACAATTGAAGGAACAGAGATCTAGCAAGGTTTTTAAAAATAATGTAGGAGATATACGAAAAGAAATAATTATGACTAGGTAGAGCACAGAGGAATTTTAGAACAGCAAAACTATTCTGTTAATACTTTAAAGGTGGCAACATCTCATTATACATTTATCCAAACTCCTGAAATGTATGACATCAAAAAGAAACTTAATGTAAACCATGGACTTTGGGTGGTGATGATATGCCAAAGTAGATGTATTGATTATAACAAATGAACCACTGTGGTGCAGATTATTGACAATGGGAAAGGTTGTGTGTCAAGCAATGGGTATACGGGAACTCTGTATTGTCCACTCAATTTTGCATCATTAGAGATCCTAATTCTGCTCCAAAAAACTCTATTTTTTAAAAAAAATTTAAATATTATGATTCATTGTTTTTTTTATCATGGTTAGCTTCTATTAAAATAATTAACTTCAGTGGCTCAGCCTGTAATCCCACGCCTTTGGGAGGCTGAGGTGAGTGGATTGCCTGAGCCCGCGGGTTCGAGACCCACCTGGGCAACTTGGCAAGACCTCATCTCTACAATAAATAAAAAATGAACCGGGTGTGGTAGAGTGTGCCAGTAGTTCCAGCTACTTGGAAGGCTGAGGCGGAAGGATCGCCAGACCCCAGCAGGTCGAGGCTGCGGTGGCCAGGAGCAGCCACTGCACTCCAGTCTGGGTGACAGTGAGACTCCAACTCAAATAAAATAAAATAAAATAAAATAATTAACTTACTCAATTCCTTTGGGTTATTCTAAATGCAGCTGTTGGAGTTGGTCATTGTGTAACCATTAGTCAATTTCTTAACTTATCTGAGCCTCTATTTTCCCATCTATACAATGGAACCTAGCTTTAGAGATGTAACGGTTGAATAGTAAATGATACACATAAAGTCATTTTCAATACACATGGAAGGCAGTTTTGAATAAATGGTAGTAGTTTCAGTGACTATTTTTTGAATTAAATGTTTACTCTAAAATATTGTAAATTTTTTATCAAAATTATTAATTCCTTTAATAAAATATTTAATATCTAAAATTTCATTCTAATGTATACTTATATTTAAAATGTTAATATTAAGAAAAGTATTTGATATATAATATTAAATATAATCACATTAGATCAGAACAAAGGAGATGGAGGTTAGACTTCCTCTGATGGATGTTCGTAGATTTTTTTATTATACACAGAAATCTAAACGACCAGTAAAGAATTATTTTTCACATTACTCTTTTACTAAAATAGCATAAAAATGAGAAAGAGTAAATCTAGGGAGTCAAAGACTATACTTACCTGCCCTTCTAGTGAGAAGAGTACAGCAGTGTGATGGTTTCCTTTTTTTTTTTTAATACAGTGTAAAAAATGGAATCATGGGCTTTCTAGGACTGAATAAAAACCTGAGAATTAATGCATTTAAATAGCTCTCCTTAAATCAAGTTTAACAGAATAAATTCCTTTAGATAATCAATTTCTTTTCGCAATCCTTAAACATCCTAAAATACGTTTATGAATTTTATATATTTGATATTTTTGTGAATTGCCACAAGTGCTTATGCCAGAAAATATAATTCCCTAATAAGCAAATACTCTTTCCCAGATACTTTCATCAACTTTGAAAACATTTTGTTACACATAGGGCTGTAACAAATTTAGCAAACCGCAAATTTTCTTACTATTGATATATTTAGTAAAATTCTATTGCATGTTTCAAATTATAATTACATTATACTTTGGAATTACAAGGCTAATTTGCCAGATTTTTTAAGTCATCATATTATTATAAATATAACAGACAGTCGGAATACAAAATACACAGAGATTGTTTCAGTAATTAAAAATTTTTTTTAATTTTTTTTTTTTTTTTTTTTTTTGAGTTGGGGTCTCACTCTGTAGCCCAGACTGGAGTGCAGTGGCTGCTCCCGGCCACCGCAACCTCGACCTACTGGGCTCCGACGATACCTCCGCCTCAGCCTTCCAAGTAGCCGGAATTACAGGCGCGCACTACCACGCCCAGCTAATTTTTTGATTTATTGTAGAGATGAGGTCTCGCTGCCCAGGTGGGTCTCGAACCCGCAGGCTCAGGCAATCCACTCACCTCAGCCTCCCAAAGGTGCGGGATTACAGACTGAGCCACCAAGCCCGGCTAGTAATTAAAATTTTTATCCAAGCTGGGCTCGGTGGCTCAGCCTGTAATCCCGTGCCTTTGGGAGGCTGAGGTGAGTGGATTGCCTGAGCCCGCGAGTTCGAGACCCTCCTAGGCAACTTGGCAAGACCTCATCTCTACAATCAATCAAAAAAATAACTAGCCAGGTGTGGCAGCGCGTGCCTGTAGTTCCAGCTACTTGGAAGGCTGAGGTGGAAGGATCGCCGGAGCCCAGCAGGTGAGGCTGCAGTGTCCGGGAGCGGCCACTGCACTCCAGTCTGGGCAACAGAGTGAGACTCCAACTCAAAAAAATAAATAAATACATAAATAAATAAAAAATTTTATCCATAAAACTGAAAGTGTTAGTGCCTTAACATTGATTTCTCTCACTCCCCTTGTACTGTCAAAAATAATTCATTTCTGTTCACTTTCTGCTATTTCTGACAAATATATCTTTCTTGACATCTTGCCTAGCCTATACAATTCTGTCTCTTATTATATTGTGTTAGGTAATAATACTTGTCATGTTGTTTTCCTCTCTTCTGGAAGATTATACCATTTTCCCCTCTTCATATCCTATTCTCTGCTGGAATGTTACTTCTTTTTCCACACTATTTCAGTGGTTTCCTACCTATTTGAGTAACTTCAAGGAATACCCATCCCCAATTTATGGAGCCCAAATTTGGTACTCTCATTGATGGCATTAGGCTATGTATTTTGTATTTTGTATCTCAGTCATCTGGGACAACTGTATAGTGCTCATACAGTCATGCTCTTCCTCACTCAACCATCTTGAATTTATCTGATGAATGTTAGTCATAGTAACAAAAAGACTCTGAAGCATATAATGACTCAA
This sequence comes from Cephalopachus bancanus, assembly GCA_027257055.1. Classification (NCBI taxonomy): domain Eukaryota; kingdom Metazoa; phylum Chordata; class Mammalia; order Primates; family Tarsiidae; genus Cephalopachus; species Cephalopachus bancanus. Next base: position 32,629 of record JAPVLO010002255.1, on the reverse strand, counting down.
ACACAAGTTCATTTATGGGTCATATCATGGTATTAGCCAGGTGAACAGATCAGCAGAGCAATTCTGCGGTGTGGATAGGTGTTCATAGACCCTGGCTAGCAGAGAAGGTGCCATCTTTAACACATAGCTTCCAAGGTAGCCCTGAAAGTTGTCTCCAGCCAGAAAACAAAAAGATCTTGGAGAAACAGGAAGGGAAATTTCATGAGCCAAACCTGTGAGTGGTTACCACTTCTGCTCACATACTTGGTTATGAAGACAGAACATGCTGCAAGAGACTCTTTCTAGGGTAGGAGAAGCAAGTAGAGTAATCTGCTATATCGTTCTGCACCCTTGAATGCTTTTCTCCCCATTTGTTCTGCTGATCTCTGAACCATTGGTGAGGGATTGGAGTCAATGCTAAACTTTCTTCTTTTTGGTCACACCAATTAGAAATTGTATTTTTGTGATATATATATATATACTTCATTTCTTTGGCACTTAACCTACTTCATTTATTCATACACACACACAAACATGCACACATACCCTTGAAGACACATTGTATCACTAAAGATTGTAACTTAGTGATAGGAGATGGAAGTCACTCATTTCTATATTCCTCACAGTGCATAATTGAAAAAATCATACTGTTAAGTATTTTATAGATAGTTGCAGTGTATATGGATCACATATTTTAATTGTATCCACATCCTAAAAATAAATAAATAAATAAATAGTTGCTGTGATAATTAATTTTAATGTGTCAACTTGACTGGGCCATGGGGTACCCAGATTTTTTTTCTTTTTTTTAATACATATTTTTTATTTTAAAATTGTGAGGTACAGTTAAGATTTAGGTATACAAATATGCGTTTTGCAGGTACTCTTGTTGATGAGGTGTGCCCCCTCACCCCCAGACAGATATTGACTACTGTTAATCCCACCTCCCTTCCCCTCCCTGGCCGCCCCCCATAGTTTTCCACTACTGTCAATCCTTTTTTTATAGTATTAAGATAGCTGTTCAAGGTCCACTTATGAGTGAGAACATGTGATACTCAGATCTTTGTTTCTGTGAGAGATCACTCAGTATTATAAACTCTAATTCCATCCAGGTTGCTGTGAAATTCATGATTTTGTTATTTTTTATGGCTGCATAATATTCCATTGTGTATATGTACCACATTTTAAAAATCCAATCCTCTTTTGATGGACAGCATCATTGGTTTCATGATCTTGTTATTGTGAGCAACGCTGCGATAAACATAAGTGTGCAGGTATATTTTTATAGAGTGATTTGAGTTCTTTGGTGTATATCCCCAGTAGGGGGATTGCGGGGTCATATAGAAGGTCAATTTTTAGAGATTTTAGGAATCGCCACACTGATTTCCACAGAGGCTGCACTAGTTTACACTCCCACCAACAGTGTAGAAGTGTTCCCTTTTGCCACATCCTCTCCAGCATCTGTTATTTTTTGAGTTATAGATAATGGCCATTCTGACTGGAGTTAGGTGGTATCTCGGTGTAGTTTTAATTTGCATCTCCCTGATGACTAGTGAAGTTGAACGCTTTTTCATGTATCTGTTGGCCACTCATATGTCTTCTCTTGAGAAGTGTCTGTTCATGTCTTTTACCCACTTTGTAATGGGGCTGTTTGTTTTTTTTCTTTTCAGCACGTTTGAGTTCCTTGTATATCCTAGATGTTAGGCCTTTGTCAGACATGGAGTTGGCAAATACTTTTTCCCAGTCTGTGGGCTGTCTCCCTGTTCTCTTGTTGGTTTCTTTCTTAAAGATTATTCTGGGTGTGGTTGCAAGGATGTTTTTGTATGAGATTAACATTTAAATCTATACACTGAGGAAAGTATATTTTCTTCCCCAATGTGGGTGGGCCTCTTACAACCCACAAAGAAAAGGAAAAAAAGTTGTTGAAGGCCTGAATAGAACAAAAAGGCTGAGTAGGGGAGAATTTAGTCTGTCTGACTGGCTTTGAGCTGGGACTTCAGTTTTTTCTACCTTCAGACTCTAACTGAAACATGGGCTCATCCTGAGTCTTGACTCTGCCTATCTTCTGGCTAACACTACACCATTGGCTCTCCTGGGTCTCAGGCCATTAGACTCCTTCACCATTGGCAATCCTGGATCTCCAGCTTGCTAGCTATGGATGTTGACACTGACACATCCCAAGTTCCATAATCATATGAGTCAATTCCTTATTGCATATATAATATATACTATATATAGTAGAGAACCATATATCTATCTATACATATCAATTCATCAATCTACATAGATAGGTAGAGTATTTACTGCTTTATCTAGATGGATAAAATATATATCTGTTAATAGAATTTCTAGATAGAGATAGGTAGAGGATGGAAGGATGACTCGATGGATGGATGGATGGTTGGATAGATAGGTAGATTGATAGAGAGAGAGAGAGATAATAGATGATGATGATGATTGATACATAGATAGATAATCCTACTCATTCTGTTTCTCTGAAAAATCCTTACTAATGCAGTTGCTGAACAAATAAATAATTAAGTGACTGAAGGCTGCTAAGACTTCTTGTTGTGCTTGTTTTAACATGTTAGGCTCATGTCTTCTTCATTTGATATTACCAAATGCATTGTGAAATGCAATGCAAGCTTTTGCATCATGGATAATTATTTCAGAGAAAAGACAGCTATCATTTTAGTTGCATAAACTGTAAAAGAAAGGGAAATAATAAAACTAAGTGAGCCTTTGGCTTTCCAACAACCACCTCCTCCCTGTGAGTAATGAAGAAGAGGTGGGCTGTATTATCATTTGTCATGGATTGCTCTTTTAATGAATCTGCCGCATGTGAAGGACACAGCATATCACATCTTCATATGGTGAGACAGAGCCAAGGAATATTTAGAAAGTCCTATCTCTCTGCTTATTCCTTTGAAAGTATAGACTATGTCTGCTTTCTGGTTATGATAATGACATAATAAGCAACACAAATGACAGTTGTTCTCTATAGGGACCTTTCAGTCACTTTGGTATATAATCACTTTTCCTGCCACCAGGAACTTAAATGGTGACACATATCTTTGATGTATGTCATTGTAAGAAGACTACACTCTGTCATCAGACGTGCTCAGTCTTCCAGAACTCTATGACTCACTGTTGTGGGTGTGTTTTAATAGCAATCATCCCACAAATTTTGAAAAAATATGGGATTCAAAAATAATTACCATTTGTGAAAACACTGAAAATTAGTTTACCACTCCTCCACCTCTCGCCAATACCTTAATGGAAATTTGAAAACAATTTTTTAAAGAGCTAGAACCAATTTCTAGATGAGCTTTATCAAGGTCATTACAGAACTCATTTTTACCCATTCACAGCCATACTGTTGACAGAGCTATTTATGGTTCTGCTATCTTAAAACGCCATCATTTTGGATCGTTCCTCATTGCCCAAATCATCATGACACTGGTCATGATGACTGGGAGGAAAAGAAGAAAAGGAAAATGAGACTAAGCATATGACCAGCAGAAATCCAGAGTCTGCATTTTATAGAGTAAACCACGGTGCACATTTGCTTCCTTGGTCACCTTATCAACATCACAGGCATTCAAGTGGTCCTTGATAATCTGGTTCAATCCTATCATGTAAACTCAGATCAGAGAAGTCCTTTCAGCCAAGATTCACTGAACTCAGTACTTTTACCAAGACAGAAGACAGTATACTCTCTACAACCCTACATTTTTGCCCCTGCAGGTCTCTCTGTCTTGGATTCTTTTTTCTGGGCTTTAATTTAGGATTTTGATAGTTAGAGCAAGCAGCAGGAAAATTTCCTTCAAATCAAATTTGTTACCCATAATGTGGCTTCTTATCACTAACAGGGCACTACGCTTCTATATTCAATGAGTTAACACTGATGTTCTGAAGGTCAGTGACCTAATTTCTCTGACTGTGGTACAGTTTTGAATTTACTATTCTTTTTCATATGGTAAATCCCTGCTTACTCAGCAGAAGCAAACTGACTACACCCTTATATGAAAATTTGTTCTCAATTATTTTAATACTATAAGAAAGGGATGGGCAATAGTGCGAAACTGCCAGGGGAGGGGGGCACACCTCATCAACAAGGGTATCTGCATAATGAACATTTGTATACCTAACCCTGAATTGTACCCCACATCTTTATAATTAAAAAAGAATAGAAAATTTGTTCTCAACCTTCAGAGTAAGTCAGCAATGTTCTCTGTGCTCTCAAAGCATTTTACATACCTTGAGGAGAGATATTGTTTCACATTTCACAGACTTCTTGCCAGTACTGTCAATTCTAATATCTTAACACCTATGAAATTGTGATGCCACAACTGAATTTCCAGATATTTTGTTATTTAGTAGTGTATGAAATAATCATGCATCTGACAACCAATGGCCTCTTACTTTTGATGAAATATAGAAGCTTACCCTTTGATCTGTGCAGAAGGTGAGTATGGTAGGTGGAATAATGTTCCTGACCAAAGATTATCCTAAACGCCTTTTCCTAGATAATCCCCCAAATCCTCAGAATCTGTACACATATTATTTCACATGGAAAAATGGGACTTTGCTGATATCATTAAGACCCTTGAGATGGAGAGATTATCCTGGATTTTTTACCTGGGCACAATATAATCATATGATTCCTTAAAATTGAGAATCTCCTAGCTGTTGTCAGAGAAGGGATATCACTACAGAAGAGTGGTCAAAGAGGTGAAACACTGATGTCTTTGAAGATAGAGTAATTAGTCCATGAACCAAGGAATGCATGGGGCTTCCAAAAGCTGGGAGTGTAAAGAAAACAATTCCCTCCTAGAGCTTCCAGAAGTAATTCAGTCTTGCTGACACCTTGATCTTGGTTCAAGAATACCTGTATTGGACTTCTGACCTACAGAAATGCAAGATTTAAAATGTGGGGGACACACCTCATCAACAAGGGTACCTGCATAATAAACATTTGCATACCTAATCCTGAATTGTACCCTACATTTTTAAAATTAAAAGGAAAAAATGTGTGTTATTTTATGCCGCTATGCTTATGGTAATTAGTTATGGCAATGATGGAAAACTTGTTCAGTGGACATCCCATTCATTAAATAAAAAGTCAGTTTAATTGTTGAATAAATGAGATAGAATACCTACTCATTTAATTATGTAGCATGATAGATGTTAAAATGAACATATGGCAAACATCCTTTGAGATACAGAAAATAGACTACTCCTAATTTGGACAGTGGGAAAAGACTATGCAGAGGGAGGGGATGTCTATTTGCATCATCATTGCCAGGAGAAGAAGAAGAAAAGAATTAGCTTGTTTATTTCCTCTTATGCCCCACATCTAGCCTAGTGTGGGCCATCTGGTAAGCAGTGGAGAATAATCAGTTGAATGCTTTAGTGTGGTGCAGTCTGGGGCTCCTGTGAATATCCTTTTCAATTGCCTCAGAGATCAGGTACGTCTTAGTGGACAATTTTTGTACATGCCCACAACTTCAGACCTCACATACTTGTCTCCCCACCCAAAAATTTGCTCTGGCTGCTGGAAGAATTCCTGGTTCATAGAACTCTGGGGAGTGAAGCCCCTGGATGAATCTTAATCTGGTAGTAATGCTCAATTAAAGAGGGAAGGGAATCCCTAGTCCCTAATGGAAGACAGTTCTGTGTTCCATTGTCTTGCAGAGGTTCCTAATGGGGTTGAACTCCAGTGGCCCAATTTCCCACACATAAACTTATCAACTGTTAACCTATCTCTTTTCTTATATTACCTTATTTTTTTATCATGTTACTTGTGACCACCTCCTAAATGAACTACTTGCCCTGAAATCTTTATATCAAGATCTGCTTTGGAGAAAAACCAAACTAAGATAGATATATATTCCACATAGAATTGACAAATTGTGTTAAAGTTTGGTGATGATAATAATGTTGAATTACAAGTACTATTTAGATCTCAGGCCTCTGAAACCAGAGGAACGTATTCTTTGGTATGTTCTAGTACATGTAATACTCTATAATACTGCTAAAATAATTTGATAAAAATCTCAGAACTTAAAAAAGTCATATCTTGGACATTGATGCTCTGGGACAGTTGACTGTGGGATAATTGGGCACCATTAAAAAGTTCTAAAAAGAAACCCACTAGTTTTGTATAGAAAGTATGTGCTAACAGATTGTGTTGTGTAGGACTGCTTTGCATGTTAACTAAACAAGGAAACACATCTGTCCCTAAAAGTAGGGCCTGAGGAAACTCAATCAACAAAAGCATTTCAAGAGTAAAACATAGGGCCAGCCAACCCATTTAAGGAAATATAAAACGAAGTGCCAAAACCCCATTGATTGATTTAATGATTCAAAAACTATAATTAAAGCATTACACTTATAATCTATTTATTACATGTAGGAAAAGTAATAGTCATATGGGTTTCTAAAATAATTTTCAATAATATTTATAGAATACAATAACTAAATGGGACCTCAAAATTTTATTATCTATTTCTTTACTGCAAGGCAGAACTATTCAACTCTTACAAGACAAATGGATATCCTGCCAATTCTTGGAGATTCACAGGCAAAGAGCTTTCAACAGCAACATTGTAATTTTGCTTTGACTTTCAGTGGAGGACAGATGCTAAAATTTTATGATAAATGAACATAAGTATACAAGATAATTTTTATATCATTTCAGTCTTTTAAAATTCAAACAAAATGATATTGGTACTCTTATATCTTATTAATCTTATCACTACTACACATCGTTTATCATCTCTGGACTAATACAAAGTACCTGGTATCCTATGGAGAAAAAATCTTGATAAGAATACAAAAATGCTTAATGATGATTTGACCATTAAAAATATTATTATTCTTTCTGTCTTTAAGCAATACATAAAGTTATGTTAGTCTTCCTGGTTCTGGGTGGAATCTGGGGTAAGCAGTACATATTTAAATTCCTATATGAATACTGAATTTTAAGAATAGATTGAAGATTTTTTTTTTTTTTTTTTTGAGTTGGAGTCTCACTTTGTCGCCCAGACTGGAGTGCAGTGGCCGCTCCCGGCCACCGCAGCCTCGCCTGCTGGGCTCCAGCGATCCTTCCGCCTCAGCCTTCCGAGTAGCCAGAATTACAGGCATGCGCTACCACGCCCGGCTGATTTTTTTGATTTATTGTAGAGATGAGGTCTCGCTGCCCAGGCGGGTCTCGAACCCGCGGGCTCAGGCAATCCACTCACCTCAGCCTCCCAAAGGCGCGGGATTACAGGCTGAGCCACCGAGCCCGGCAGATTGAAGATTTTTATGATGTTTTTCATTCTATTAAAAATAACATGAAAAAATGTCACCCATGTCATAAAATGGCATAGATTATAACTGAGATATTAATGACTAGAAAAGTTCATTTTTCACCTTTCTTTAGTACTGGTGGACATGGCTTAGCAATAATAGCACAGCAAACCTTCCCAAAGCAAACCTTCACCCTGGTCTTTGAACTCTACGAGTTGAATGGGGAATCACTTCCTGTGAATGATGATTGTGAAGAAATGATATTCATCATGTAGGCTGTATGGCAAAACCATTGGCAACCGGAAAGACGTTTTTCAGAAACCAAAAAATGTATGTTTTCATGTGCTCTGTATCCAGTCTTTCCCTGGAGCAGCAACATATCTGCTGGTCCTACCTGTGAGCCCAGCTGCTGCTATGGGAAGAGTTCCTTGCAGATTTGATCCGCTTTTCCCTAACATCATCTCCCTTCAAGGGCACACTGTTTATCTTACAGACTCTACACTAGACCTTCTCCAATTTGTACTTTGTAGGACTCAGGAGAGATTTTGGGGCACGCTTTGTAGTCCAGAAATGAAGCAACTTAACTCTCCTAAGGAAACTCTCAGTCCACAGGGAATGAATGCTGTTTGATAAATACTTCTCTCTATAGTGAAATTCCAAAAGCCTTTTGTACAATCCTAAGCAGTTAGGGGAGTATTGACCTAATTTGCCCAAACTCTTCCATTCTTTATCCTGATTGCTGATATCATCAACTGAATAAACTACCTGCACAAAATTCTTGTTTGATGCATTGCTTTTGAAAAAAATCCAGAGTAAGACAGTGTCCTTCCTTTTCCCTTCCTTCTTTTCCTTTCCTTCCTTCCTTGCTTATTTCCTTCTCACACTCTCTCCCATTCTCATTCACTCCCTCATCTAATCTACCTATCATCTACATCAAACATAACAGAGATATATTGATTTCTAAATAGTAATTTTAAAGGAATAATTGAGTATTAAAGGTAAGTTCATCCGAATTAGTAAAAGAAAATAATTTATAATAATTTTTTATGTTACTTATTAAAATGTATGAAATACCAAGTTCCCCTGTATTTGATGAAAGATGACATGCTGATTCGAATGGGGAAATTTGAGTAAGGTCAGACACAGAAAGTAAAGGATAGAGTCTCTCTAAAATGTAAATTAGATTGCAGATATAATATATGTGTGTTATTTAAATTTAAAAATAAAAAAGCAAGGTTTTATAAAGCACACACTCTACCTGACCCTGTTCTCCAAATCTGCTCTCTGAGTAGCATTTGTGAACTATGTAAATACTTTTCTAGATTTTCTACAGTCTTATAGATTTCCTTTAGTTAAAACAGAATCCTATATTATTTGTATAATAATAGTGCTATGACTTGGTGCTTGTTTTTTCCTTAACAATATACATGAGGTATCTTTTCTTATTTGAGTTTTCTTCAAATAATGAACTGTTTATTACATCTAGTATTTACATGGAACACCAGCCAAGTCCAACTCAAATTAGATCATCCTTGGCATTTCAATATGTTAAATGTTATGTCTATAAGTTCATCAAAGAATAAAATCCAGTTCTGTACTACAAGCATGCATTCCAGGCTTAATCATCTCTAGAGCATTGTCACTTCCATTTAACAATGATCGAGCAGGCAGCTCTAGCACATGAAATCATTCAGCATAAATCCATGCCCAAGCACTAGCCAGTAACTTCTTGGAAAGGTGAGGTGTAGAAAAGACGTTCAATTTGGAATAGTTTCTATTCTGCAAACTAGTTAATCAAAACATTGTTTCAGCATATAATGAGTGTCTTTGACAAGGTTTCACTAGAGTGGCCATCAAAGATGCAGAAGTAGCTATGGGTAGCATCTTGTAACACTTCCTCTCAATCAGTGTGGGCAAACACTAACAAGGAGAAATTATGGAGGCAATTAGAATTTAAACATAAACGAGTCTACATGTTGAAGTTACTTGCTTGATAATATAATATAATAGATGATTCCCAAATCTTGAGCTTTAAATCTTTTCATATGTATGGGCATTGAGAAAGCTCAGTATTTCAAGTAATCTTGCTTTGAATTTTCCTATAAAACAATGTTATTTGTTTTAAATATCCATGTGTGTAAAAACTTTGTTTTTGTTCCAATGCATTTTATTTTCTTAGGAGTCACTTCAAAAATTAATCTGATTTTAATAAGATCATTTTTTTATATTAGAGGAACTATAACTTTCATTTTGCTAGATTTCTCAAAAAAATAAAAAAATAACTCTACTCCTTCAAAGACAGTGTGATTTTAAAGATGATTAAATTTATGGTATTTGTTAGTCATCCAAGTGACAGAGCGTGTAGGATTCCCTACCCAAAAGGCATTCTTCCTTACCCCAAACTGCTGGCCTGGATCATACCTGCAATTTAAAAATGTACACATGGATATTTTAACATGACATTATAAAATAAATACATGGTTATCAGCAATAATCTTACATATGTTAGGAACTTTTCAACACAGTATTGTGCTCGTGTTGGAATTAGGTTTATGAAAATAATGACATATGTGCTTCAGAACGGTATGTATTACAGGCAGTGACTACTGACTTCTTTTTTTTTTTGAGTTGGAGTCTCACTCGGTCGCCCAGACTGGAGTGCAGTGGCCCCTCCCGGTCACCGCAGCCTTGCCTGCTGGACTCCGGCAATCCTCCCGCCTCAGCCTTCTGAGTAGCCGGAATTACAGGCATGCACTACCATGCCCAGCTGATTTTTTGATTTATTGTAGTGATGAGGTCTCGCTGCCCAGGTGGGTCTCGAACCCGCTGGCTCAGGCAATCCACTCACCTCAGCCTACCAAAGGCGCAGGATAACAGGCTGAGCCTCCGAGCCCGGCGACTACTGACTTCTAATGTGGGTGTGGCAGAGCTCATATACTGTACTTTGCTTATGAAAATCAAAAGAGGAAAGTTGTCACAAACTCTGTTTAGAGCTCTCTCTTTCTCTCTCTCTCTCTCTCTCGCATGCGTACGCGTGCTCTCGCTCTCTTACTTTCTCTCTCCAAAGCACAATATGTGTACTGCTCACTAGTTCATTGCAATCATTTGGATTCAGTCCATAACTTGATTCAATAAAGAATTCATGTGACAGCTGTCTGACCTGAGATATGTAGCCTGCTTGATCTTTTAAAACTTCTTTCAATTCTGCCATTTTGAAATCTCTTCAGAACTATGCCTAAAGCTATCCTTCTGCAGAATTCATGCTGTGATATTTTGATATTTTACTGTTTTTGCTTGGGATCAAAATACTATATAGGTTAATTCAGAGTTCATAATATCTTACCTAAAGATATTTATCAGTAAATAAAAATAGTACATTAGTTTCTTTTCAAACTGATTTACACCTACATCTATATGGATATATCGTTCCCTAAATAAACACTTAAATATCTGAACAATTCAAAATGGGCTTAATATAAGAAGAATTTAATAATATTATTTTCTATGTCAATTTTGGCTATGTCAATTCAGTGACATGACCTTCTGAATAATATTGATTCTGCAACATAAGACTAGACAAGCCTGACCTTGGTCCAATCATATTACTGACTTTTCTACTGTTAACACAATCTATACTTTGTAGAACTCTGGACCTGCCAAATGTAATAAAGAACGACAGCTTCTTATTGTTCTTAAAACTATCAGAACCCTAACTTTGCATAGAGGGTAAATCTCAAATACATTGTTATTGTGTAAGAAACTGTGAAAACTGAAGAAAGCCCAGTTTGTAGTATTTTTTTTTTGCTACACCTGCCTGCTCTCGTATCCCCTTCTTGCCATGTGTTGTATCAGCTTTACCTGAAGAATCCAAGAACTAGATGGAAATACCATACATTATAAGACTCCTGGGATGTTTTAACCAAGTTATTTCCTGTATCTGGAATATTATTCCATTCCCTTATGCCGAGACCCCACTCAAAAGTCACCAGATTCTGTCACTAGAACCTTTAAGCTGAACTTATCACTCTCCCTTGTTTTCCCATACCATTTCATACGTTAATAAGGGGATAGATGTCTCTTTATTTAGTGCTTCTTTACAACAGAGCAAGAACTTCAGTTAGATATGTATCAATGTGTACAGCATTGTTGGTTTTCTATCAAATAAACATAATGGCACAATTGATTGGGTCATCATACTGCAAACCATGCAAAGTGAAGGAGTGGTAAAAATTAATATGATATTGACCTCTTTTATGAAATTTTTCTCACTGTGAAATGAAACCCATATATATCATAATCAAATTTTAAAGAGTCGTGGTATTTTAATTTGAATGAGCTCTCTTATATTGCTTTGAATAAAACATAATGAGACCCAAAATATCTACAAACTATATTATAGGTTTAATTTTTTCTCAAAATATATATAAAGTTATAAAACTACATCACTGGCAGGACTTGCCTGTGGGTTGATGGAGTAGGACATAACAGTAAACTGTCAATGGGGTTGATTTGAAGGGCACACAAGACAATTTCATAAAAGTATACACTTCTCCATTTTCTGGAATCCCACAAACATTTTGAGTTTTCCTGAGTCCATAGTTACCTTTTTATTAAAATTCCAGCATGAATCATAACCTCATTAACCACAAAGCCAAGATCTAAAATGTGGGAGGCATTCAAATGCATTGAGACCAAAAGATTTTCCACTTTTGTCTTTTTGCTGAATCATTTTTACAGAGCCCTAATGCAGAGACATGTAAAAAACAGAGCTTTCCAGGCTGCATTAGCAGGGCTATTTCACTGTATGCATGCAGAATGCAGAATAGATGGTACCCTTTCTGGATAAGGGCAATACGACATCTGCTGTGCTGCCTCACTCTCTTCTCATCCTCACACCTTGGGTGTTCATGAGAACAACTCTGTGTACCATATGGTTCTCTCATACACAATGTGGAAAATCATTAACTCCAGACTCACTTTTTAATTTTACCCAAGGCAGATGGAGTAAGTGAATTACCAAAGGCATACGTTCTCAAAAAATACTCTTGGTGGGGAGGTGGCAAAAAAAATACTCTATTTATATATCAAGAAATATATAGTACAGTACATAAACAGATGTATATTTGTGGTATTAAAATTTCATGAGACTTGATTAGAAAAAAATGTCTTAAAAACCTCCTTGGAGGGCAAAAATGAAAAAAAAAGAAATTCTTCTGTATCATAGCGGATGTTGTAAGGCTTAATTATGCAGAAGGGGAAGTGAAATGAGAACTCAGGCTGCCTGAAGAAGTTGGGCTAATGGAGATACCAGAGAGAAGAAATGTGCCCTGGGGTCTACTAGAATAAAAATGAATCTAGTGAATTGCACAATTTTGAACCAAGAGACAAACACAGAGAAAAATACTTTGTTTTTCTTTTACATTGCCCTCAAATATGTTCTATCTTAGGGACCTTTTACCTATCAGCAAAGAAATCTTGCCTATATCCTGTATTCCAGGCATTTCCAATGATGAGGGGAAATCTCAGTTTTGTAATTAAGTCTCATATTCTAATATCTTAAAAGTACCTTCCATTTTAAATTTTGATTTCAAATTTGGACCCAATCCTAAGCTTCTCTTCTTCACCCAACAGGGACACACAAAAAGGAAGAAAGCATGGTTCTACTCTTCCTCTGGCTACTTCTTTTCCCAGTTTGCCTCTCCCAGATTTGAAACAAAAAAAAGAAGGTTTATTAAAAGGGAAATAAGTTGATTTGCTGTAATAGTCTTGCTATTTCAGTGTTCTCTTGGCTAATGATGTCTGGCAATTAATATTGACTCTTTGGCAGGTGTTTACATGTGGAGTGTTGGTCCTTTCATGAGTTGGCAACATAAGCTTTTTGGGAGACACATGGGTTGCTCAGCATTGAACAACTGCCTGTAATAAGCAAAGCATTCCCTAGTTAGCATTCCACTTACCTTCCAAGCTCCTTTCTCAAGTGCTACAACCTCAGGATCTCACTGCTGAAGTTCTCCAAAGTTGTATCACTTGAACATACTAACAAGATAGACCAAAGCCTGATATCTTTTCTCATTGTCCATGTGACAGAGAAAAAACATAATCACATTGAATGAAGAGATATAAGCAACCCCTCCTCCACCCACTCCATGCATTTTCTCCTTGCTTTTTGCTATCACAAGCTTCTCTGACCTTCAGAGTTTCCCAGTTCACTGCCTTCAGGAAACTCATCTCACTGCAGATGACACCCACAGGCTTAAGGTAAAGGGATGGAGAAAGATCTTCCAGGCAAAAGGAAAATAAAAAAGAGAGGAGTAGCTATTCTAGCATTAGAAAAAAAAAAGACTTTAAACCAATAAAAGTTAAAAAGGACACTAAATAACACTACATAATTATAAAAGCTTCAATTTATCAACAAGAAATATCCATCTTGAATATGTACATACTCAACATAGGAGCACCCAGATTTATCAAACAATTGCTAATTAAACTAAGAGAGGATATTGACAGTCACACAACTGTAGTCAGAGACTTTAATACTCTGCTAACAGCCTTAGCAGATCATCAAGTAAAAAATTAACAAGAAAATTCATAAACTTAACTTGAAACTCAACCAATTGAACCTAATAACCATCTACAAAATACTTCACCCAACAACCACAAAATAAACATTTTTCTCACCAACACATGAAACATACTCCAAGATTGACCACATACTTGGACATAAATCAAGTGTGAACAAATTTCAAAAGGTTGAAATCATACCAAGCATCTTCTCAGATCACAGTGGAACAAAAATAAATATCATCTTCAACAGAAATCCCCCAAAACACACAATTGCATGGAAATTAACAAAATACTTCTGAGTGATTTGGGGGTTAACACAGAAATCAAGGTAGAAATAAAACAATACCTAGTAACAAATGAAAAACAAAGACACAACACACCAAAACCTCTGGGATACCATGAAATCCATACTGAGAGAGATGTTTACAACATTGCACACATGCATCAAGAAAACAGAGAGATCTCAAATTAACATTTTAACATAGCACCTAAGGGAGCTAGAAATACAAGAGCATTCTAATCCCAGAATGATTAGTAGAAAAATGGAAATTGCTAAAATAAAGTCACAGTTGAATGAAATAGAGACAAAAAGAATCATACAAAGGATGAAGGAGATGAAAAGCTGGTTCTTTGAAAGCATAAATATGATTGCCAGATGCCTGGTCAGAGACAGAGACAGAGAGAGAGAGAGATGATAGATAGATGATAGAAAGATAGATGGATAATCTGAATAAGCACAATTAGAAAAGAAAAAGGTAATGTTACAAATGACTATGAAGAAATACAAAAAGTTATCAGAGACTTCTATGAATATCTGTATGGAATACACTAGAAAATCTAGAGGAAATGGAAGAAACCTCCTTTCCCCCCCCCAAAAAAAGTCCTAGGCCAGATGGTTTCTCAGCTGAATTCTACAAGACATACAAGGAAGAGCTGATACCAATCCTTCAGAAAGTATTTCAGGTCATCAAGAAAGAAGATTCTCTCTAGCTTATTCTGTAAAGCCAGTATCATCCTGATACCCCAAAATGGCAAAGACCCAACAAGGAAAGAAAAGTACAGGTCAATTTCTCTAATGAACATAGAGAAAAATCCTCAACAAGACTCTAGCTAATCACATGTAATAGCGCATTTCAGGGATCACCCAACATGACCAGGTGGGCTTCCTTCATAGGATACAAGCCTGGTTCAACAAATGTAAACCAATAAACATAATCCATCACATCACATCATGTAAAACCAAGAACCAAATGTTTATCTCATTAGATGCAGAAAAAGCATTTGATAAAATCCAACACTCCTTCTTGATAAAAGCCCTTGGTGGGCGGAGTTTAAGATGGCAGCTGACAGGTCAGGCTGTAAAAATCTCCTTGGAGGCAAGTGACAATAAAGACCCTCTGTGAGTAGGCAGGCACTGGCGGGAGCATGAAAGCCCATCTAAGGTGATACTTGGCTGCATGCACCCAGATCCCCCTTGTGAGGGCGACTGCAAGCCCCCAACAGCCCTGAAACTAGAGCTCAGCTTCCAAGATTGCAGCAGCAATGTATGCTGCCTGCAGGAATATGCCTGAGAAAAGCCTGCTGAATTGAGCTGATTGCCAGCACCTGCCACCTGGCACACACCATCACCTGGCATGCCAGACCCGCTGGGGCACAGGATTTGATTATTGGAGAGAGAGCGTTGGGGGAACCTAGAGAGAGGAATACATGCCTGGTGAGGAACAGCCCATCGCAGCCATTTTCCAGGAAGAGATATGCATTGCTCTGCCCAGCTTTCCCCCACCCCAACCTCCAACTTGTTGCCTAAGCAGCAGGACAAACTATTGCCCCAGGTGCTCTCTTACCGTTGAAGTAGGAGAGAGACCTAAAAAGGTGCTGGAAGGGGCTGCAGACAGAGCCCAGAGATCCGATCTCTGTGAGTGGTAAATCAACTACTCAGGGCTTGATTGAGGTCCAGAGGAAATATCCTGAGAGCACAAACTTCAGAGGGACCTGACTAATGCTGAGTTCCAGGCTCCCCACCCCCTACCCTGATCCTGCTGGGGACAAAGGGTGTGGCCAGAAAAGGATGAGGAAGAACTCCAAAGAGATCAGTGGTGAGTCCAGGCTGACACAAACCCCCTCCTCCCCAGCAATCCTCTGAACATCAGTCCCACATAGCTGGGCCACTACTGAGAGGGACAAACCAGACGGAGCATGGACATCAGTCACAATAGGAGAACCCCTATTGCCAGGATAGGCCTGGCTGGGGCAACCTCATAAGAGTACATACCTGAGGAAGAGACTATCCTGTACATTGCCAACAGAGATCTCCCTGACCATAAGAGAGTGGGAGGAGAGGACTGCAGACCCACCCACCTCCACTACCCTTCCTCCTTCTCTGCTTCCTTCCCTGAGGAGAGAGTGAAAGAGGTGGCTCTGCAGGAGAGATCTGATTAGAAGAACAATTATAGAGCCTGCCACAAAAGGACAGTTTTTTTTTTTGTCTTTGTTTTTTGTTTTATTTAATTTTCAATTATTTTTTAATTTTAAAAATTTTCTGACTGTTAGTTCATCTATTTTTAAAATATGTTTCCTTTGTGCATGAATGTGTATGTGAGGCTTTGACCTGCATCCCCTCCCAATTTGTTTTTCTTTTTGTTCTCCATTTCTTTCTGCTTTTATTTGTCATTCTCTGTTTATGTGTGTATGTGAATGATTGAGAGTTCATCTTTTGATTTTGTTGTTGGTTTTTGCTCTTTTGTACTTTTGGGGTTTTTTAATATTCATTTTTTTATAATTTAAGGGATGTGTCAATATATGTGTGAGGGTTTCACCTGAATTCTTCCTTTTTTTCTCTTTTTTCTTTTTTCTTATTCTCCCCCCTTTCAGTCTTTTTGTCTTTCTTCTCTATTCACTTTGTACTAGGCGTGTGTGTGTGTGTGTGTGTGTGTGTGTGTGTGTGTGTGTGTGTGTGTGTGCGCTTAGTTTTCTTGGTTTTTTTCTGTTGTTGTGGTTTGTTTTGTCTTGCTTTGTTGTTATTGCAGATTGTTTTCTGGTGTGGGTTGTTTTTTGCTTTGCATCATCATACAGAGTGGTGGTGGGGAGTGGATCTCAGGGAAAACATACCACAATAAGTGAACATTTTAATTTGCAAGTAACGTCTGACTCCTAGCACCCCATCCCCCACTTTACTGGATTTCAAAAACTACAAGAGACAGCAAACCTTCCCATCCACCATCCTATTTCAAAATAGAAGAAATCCAGAACCCAGATCAGGGAATAGAGGACTGAGCAAACATCAGAAGGGAAAGCCTCTCCCACTGACACTGAATAACAGAACTAAAGAAAAAAACAAGAGATCTGTCACAAATAAGGAAAAGTCAAAGGAAGATCTCAAGCAATTCCAAGTCTACCAAAGACAAAACTCCTGAGAAATCAGACCTTCGTGCCCAAACAATGGAAGCCACCAATGACTTGTCCTAGAATATGACAGGGATCAGGGAATGGTTGGAAAGAGTGAATAAGACTCAAGAAAGACAAGATGCAACACTGAAAGAACTTGTAACAGAGATTCTGGCAATAAAAAATTTCATCCAGGAAATAAATAACAAGATGACAAGCATGGAAAGCAGAATTAATCTAGCTGAAGAAAGAATCTCAGAACTTGAAGACCAAAACATGGAATGAACCCAATCTGTAAAAAACATAGAAAGAAGACTCAGAAAGAAAGAACAAAGCCTACAAGAGATGTGTGATTATATCAAGAGGCTGAACCTGCACCTGATTGGTATCCCAGAATAAGAAAGGGAAAATGAGAACAACTTGGAACAAGTATTCCAGGAGGTAATGCAAGAAAACTTTCCTCATCTCACCAGAGATGTGACCAGTCAAACACAAGAGATACAGAGAAACCCAACAAGACATCAAATGAGAAGACCAACCCCTAGACACATAGTAATTTGCTTACACAAAGTAGGCACAAAAGAAAAAATCCTAAAGGCAGCAAGAGAGAAAGATCAGATTACCTACAGGGGAAAATCAATAAGAATAGCAGCAGACCTATCAGCAGAAACACTACAAGCAAGAAGGGACTGGAGCCTTATATTCAAAGTCCTCAAAGAAAAGCAATTTCAACCAAGATTTTCCTATCCAGCCAAGCTCAGTTTATCAGTGATGGAGAATTAAAATCCCTTCCAGACATCCAATCCCTAAAAGATTATGCAGCTTCCAGACCAGCTCTGCAGGAGACACTTAAAAAGGTATTAATCTCAGAAGAAAGAAGAAGAAGAAGAAAAAAAGAATCACCACACACTTCCCAAGAGAACAGCAGAGCACAGAATCAACAGAGAATACAGTGCAACAAGAAACTTGAAAACACACACATACATTAACCCCAAAGCCAAAAGAAAACAAGCAAACAAAGAAAAAACTTTATAAGAACCTCATGACAGGGATAAGCAATCACATTCCAATAATCAGTCTGAATGTGAATGGACTAAATGCACCACTGAAAAGACACAGAATGGAGGACAGGATAAGAAAACATGACCCCATTATTTGCTGCATCCAGGAGACACATCTCACTACAAGGGATGCACACAGACTCAAAGTTAAAGGATGGAAAATGAGTTTCCAGGCAAATAGATCACAAAAGAGGGCAGAAGTTGCTATCTTAATATCAGAAAAACACCTTTAAGCTATCAAAAATTTTAAAAGATGCAAAAGGACACTATATAATGATAAAAGGTTCAATCCATCAACAAGAAATGTCCATCCTAAATATATATGCACCCAACACAGGAGCACCAGCATTTATAAAGCAATTACTAAATAAACTAAAAAGATTTTTACTCTAACACTATTATAGCAGAGGACTTGAATACTCAACTGACATCACTAGATAGATCATCAAGGTAAAAAATCAAAAAGGAAATTCAGAACCTAAACATGACACTTGACCAAATGAACTTAGTAGATACCTACAGATTATTCCATCCAACAAACATAGAATATACATTCAACTCATCAACAAATGGAACATAGTCCAAGATCGACCACATCCTTGGCCATAAATCAAGCATAAACAAGTTTGGTAAGGTTGAAATCTTGCCATGCATATTCTCAGACCACAGTGGAATAAAAATAAATGTCAAAATCAACAACATTTCCCCAAAGCTCACAAAGACATGGACACTAAACAGCATAATGCTGAACACGAATAGGTCAACACTGAAATCAGAGAAGAAATTGAAATATTCCCAGAAACAAATGAAAATCAAGAAACACCTTACCAAAACCTCTGGGATGCCATGAAAACACTTCTAAGAGGGAAATTTATATCTCTACGAGCACACATCAAGAAAATAAAAAGATCACAAGTGGAGAGCCTAACAAGTCATCTAAGGGAGCTGGAAAGAGAAGACCACCAAAACCTCAACTTTAGCAGAAGAATCCAAATTACAAAAATAAGAGCCCAAATATGGGACACAGAAGACAAAAAAATTATAGAAAACCTCAACAAAACAAAAAGCTGGTTCTTTGAAAGAATTAACAAGATTGATGGGCCCCTAGTCAGAATGAACAAGAAAAAAAGGGGAAAAGCCCAAATAAACACAGCCAGAAATACAAAAGATCAGATCACAACTGACCCCAAAGAAATAAAAAGAATTATCAGAGATTACTATGTACACCTATATGGAAATAGACTTGATAACCTAGATGAAATGGAGGATTTTCTGACATCACACAGCCTCCCCAAACAAGAAGACATTGAGACACTAAATAGACCAATAAGAACCCAGGAAATTGATTCTGTCATATGAAAACTACCTACCAAAAAAATCCCTGGACTGGATGGCATTCCAACAGAACTCTACAAAACATACAAGGAGGAGCTGATTCCAATCCTACTGAAAGTATTCCAGGCAATTGAGAAAGATGGAATCTCCCCAAATCATTTTACGAAGCTAACATCACACTGATATCCAAACCGGGTAAAGAACCAACAAAGAAAGAGAACTACAAGTCAATATCCCTTCTTAACATAGATGCAAAAATCCTCAGCAAGATTCTAGCAAATCTGATCCAAAAACACATCTCAAAAAACATCCACCATGACCAAGTAGGCTTCATGCCCAGGGCTGGTTCAACATTCGCAAGATCATAAATGTAATTAAATACATGAACAGATGTAAAAACAAGAACCACATGATTATCTCATTAGATGCAGAAAAAGCTTTTGATAAAATCCAGCATACCTTCTTGATAAAAACCCTCTAACACCTAGGTATAAAAGGAACATACCTCAAAATAGTAAGCGCCATCTACGACAAACCCACAGCTAACATATTGCTAACTGGACAGAAAATAGAAACATTTCCCCTGAAACCTAGAACAAGACAAGCCTGTCCACTCTTACCCCTCTTGTTCAATATTGTGTTGGAATTCCTAGCTCAGGCAATTAGACAAGAGAAGGAAATCAGGGGTATCCAGATAGGAAAAGAGGAAGTCAAGCTATCCCTCTTTGCTGATGATATGATCTTATACCTTGAAAATCCAAGAGAATCTGTCAAAAACCTGCTTGCACTGATAAAGGACTTTGACAAAGTCTCAGGATACAAAATAAATGTGCAAAAGACAGTTGCATTCCTATACACGAACAACAAGAAGGCACAGACCCAAATAAAAAGCACAATCCCATTCACAATAGCCATCAAAAAAATGAAATAGCTCGGCATCTTCCTAACCAGAGAAGTGAAACATCTTTACAATGAGAATTACAAAACACTGCTCAAAGAAATCCAAGAAGACACAAATAAATGGAAAAATATTCCATGCTCATGGATAGGAAGAATCAACATTGTTAAGATGTCAATCCTACCAAAGGCAATCTACAGATTCAACGCAATACCCATTACGTTACCAACATCATTCTTCTCAGACCTGGAAACGACAATACAGAAATTTATATGGAAGCATAAATGACCACGACTAGCCAAAACAATCCTTAGCAAAAGAAGCAAAGCAGGAGGTATCACACTTCCAGACTTCAAACTTTATTATAAGGCTACAGTAATCAAAACAGCCTGGTATTGGTACAAGAACAGGCACATAGACCAATGGAACAAGATAGAGACTTCGGAAGCAAAGCCTCAAGTCCTCAACCAACTCATCTTTGACAAAGCCTCCAACAACAACCACTGTGGAGAGAAGAAGCTATTCAGTAAATGGTACTGGGAAAAGTGGCTGACCACATGCAGAAGATTGAAACAGGACCCCTACCTATCACCATACACAAAAATTAACTCTAAATGGATCAAAGACCTAAATGTAAAACCTCAAACTATAAGAATCTTAGAAAGCACAGGAGACACCCTTATGGAAATTGGAACTGGGAACCAATTCCTTTTCAGAACCCTAAAGCCCAATACCTTAAGAAATAAGATAGACATGTGGGACCTCATCAAATTAACGAGCTTCTGCAAAGCCAAAGAAACCATCAAGGGAGCAGGGAGACAGCCCATGGAATGGGAAAAAATATTTGCCAACTGTATATCTGACAAAGCCCTAACATCTATGATCTACAAGGAACTCAAACATGCCAAAAGAATAAAAACAAACAACCTCTTTAAAAAGTGGGCAAAAGACATGAATAGACACTTCTCAAAAGAAGATATACAAGCAGCCGACACATGAAAAAGTACTCAGCCTCACTCATCATCAGAGAAATGCAAATCAAAACCACCTTGAGATACCACCTAACCCCAGAAAGAATGACCCTCATTAATAAAACAAACCACAACAGATGCTGGCGAGGATGTGGAGAAAAAGGAACACTTCTACACTGTTGGTGGGAATGCAGTCTAGTACAACCTCTTTGGAAGAAAGTGTGGCAATTTCTGAAAGAACTAGAAATTGACCTTCCATATGACTCAGTAATTCCCCTATTGGGAATATACCCGGAGATTGGCAGTTGTAGAAAACTGTCAGGGGAGGTGGCTAGGATTGGCAGTTGAGGGAAACTGCTAGGGTAGGGAGGGGCATACCTCTTCAACAAGGGTACTGTAAGGTAAACAAAACCAGACCAGGCGAAACGGCAACAAAGGAGCCAAGAAAAATTTACTAGCGCAATCCCAGGCGAGGTTCACCGGTCCATGTAACTGTGGGCCAGAGAAGTCGCACCCAGCAAGATGGGCGATGGGTTTATAAAGGGCACACTGAGAAAGCTGTGAGGGTTCGGGGAGAGCAATCACTGGTTGGGACAGCTGTCACGTCTGCTGGCAATTGGCTGAACGGAGTTGCTAGAGTCGCTGTAACAGGTACTGGCTGGCTTTGCGGCTAGAGTCTTAGTTCCGGTTACTCATTTTTGCTGGCTCACTCTCGCCCATTGTTCTCCTGGTCCAGGTTGGGGCCATTTTGTTGAGGCCCGCCCTGCTCTCCGGTACCTCCGGCCTTACAGGTACCTGTATGATCAATGTTTATATACCTAACCCTGAATTGTATCCCACATCTTTATAACAAAATAATAATAATAATAATAAAAGTCCTCAAATACCTGGGCATTGAAAGCACTGTCCTCAAAATAATGAGAGTCATCTATGATGCACCTGAAACCAACAACATACTTAACTGGCAGAAGCTGAAGGTATTCCCCCTAAGAACTGGAACAAGATAAGTAAGCCCACTCTCACCCCTCTTATTTAACATAGTACCAGAAGTTCAAGCCAAAGCAATCAGTCAAAAGGAAGAAATTGCAGGTATGCAAATAGAAAAAGAGGAAGTTAAATTATCCCTCTTTGCAAATGATATTATTCTATATCATTATGAATATTATATATAATATTATTAATATTATTATTCATAATAATATTATTCATAATAATAATAATATTATGAAAACCCTAGAAAGTCTGTCATAAACTTCCTTGCACACATAAATGACTTCAGTAAATTTTCAGGATAAAAAAATCAATGCGCAAATAATGTTGCATTTTGATACAACACAACAAGCAAGATGAGAACCAAATTAAAAACACAATGCCATTCACAATAGCCAAACGAACAAAATAATACCTTGACATCCATTTAATCAAAGAAGTGAAAGACCTTTATAATGGGAACTACAAAACACTGCTCAAAGAAATCAAGGACAACACAAACAAATTGAAGCTCATCCCATGCTCATGGATTGGAAAAATCAATCTCGTCAAGATTTCCATTCTATCCAAAGCAATCTACAGATTCAATGCAACCCCTATCAAGTTACCAGCATTTTACTTTATGTACCTAGAAAAGATAATACAAAAATTTATATGGAAGCAAAAAAGTACCTGAGTAGCTAAAGCAATCCTCAGCAAAAAGAACAAAGTTGGAGACATCACACCCCTAAACCTCAAACTTTACCACAATGCTGCAATAACCAAGAGAGCATGGTTTGGGTACAAAAATAGACACATAGATCAATGAAACAGGACCGAGAATATCCAGAAATAAAGCCACAGAACTTCAACCAATTCATTTTTGATAAGCCAACAAAAACAAACACTGCAGAAAGGAAACCATATTTAGCAAATGGTTCTGGGAAAACTGGCTAACTACGTACAGAAGAATGAAACTCGACCCCTACTGATCTCCACATACAAAAACTAACTCAAAATCGATCAAGGATTTAAATATGAAACCCCAAACTATAAGAATCTTAGAAGAAAATTTAGAAAATACCTTCTTGAACATAAGAATAAGCCATGAATTCATGGTCAAGTCCTAAAAAGTAAATGCATTAAAAGCTTAAATTGACAGGTGAGACCTTATCAAGCTAAAAAGTTTTTTCAAAGCAAAATAAACCATCAAGAGAGTAAATAGACACCTCATAGAATGGAAAAAAAATATATATTTGCAAGCTATGCATCTGACAACTGTCTAGCATCCAGGATCTACAAGGAACTCAAAAGAATTGATAGGAAGAAAACAACCTCCATTTAAAAGTGTGCAAAGGACATAAACAGGCAGTTGTCAAAGGAAGGGATTTAAGCAGCCAAAAAATATGAAAAATGTTCAGCCTCAAATTAATTATCAAAGAAATATGAATCAAAACTACAATGAGATACCATTTCACATCAGTCAGGGCAGCTATTATTAAAAAGTCAAACAACAACAGGTGTTGGTGAGGCTGCATAAAAAAAGGAAATGCTTCTACACTGTTGATGAGAATGTAAGTTAGTTCAACTTTTGTGGAAAACAGTTTGGCATTTTCTCAAAGAACTAAAAATTAAGCTTCCATATGATCCAGCAACCCCACTTCTGGGAATATACTCAAAGGGACATAAATTTCTCTACCGAAAAGACGCCTGCCCATGTATGTTTATTGAAGCATTATTCACAATAGAAAATACGTGGAATCAATGCAGGTGCCCATTGAAATGGGATTTAGAGTCTATCATACTCTGTTATATTGCAGAAACAAAGAACAGAGTACCATATGTTCTCACTCATAAGCAGACCTTGAACAGTTATCATAATACTATAAGAAAGGGATTGGCAGTTGAGAGAAACTGCCAGGGGAGGGAGGGGAACACCTCATCAACAAGAGTACCTGCATGATGAATATTTGTATACCTAACCCTGAGTTGTACCACATTTTTAAGATAAAAAAAAGAAATTAAAAAAAATAAAAAACCCTTTAGACAACAAATAAAAAGAATTGGAATGGATAAAGAAAATGTGATACATAGAAACAATAGAATACTATGCAGCCATAAAGAAGAACAAAATTATGTCCTTTGCAGCAACATGGGTCGAACCTGGAGACCATTACGAGAGCTATCACAGAAAAAACAACAACAGCAAAAAAAACTGAATACCACATGTTCTCATGCATAAGAGAGCCTTGATCACTGGACACACAAGCCCAAAGATGGGAAAAACGGACACTGAGCACTGCTAATTAGGGAGGGAAGAAGGGAAGATTAGGGGCATACAACCACTTATTGTGTATTATGTCTTTTACCAGGGGTAAAGGGGGCCTGCTAAGAACTCAAAACATCACCAGCACACAATTTGCTTATGTACCCCACAACTTTAAATTTTAAAAAAATTCCCGTTCATCAATAGATAACACTCATTTTATTCATGTTGACCCTCAAATACTCAGGAATATGAGGCCCTCAGGAATGCTCCAACACATATGACCAGACTCAAATGGCAAGAAAACAGGTCAAGTTTCGCAAATCAACAAACATTCAGCCAAAGAGTAAGACGCCTTTCTGCCATTCCTCAATTACTGGGAACAGCTCTTTTGAAACTTGCCTTCCATAGCATAAAATACAGGAAGCACTCCCCTCCTCTCCTAATGCCACAAAACTTGTATTTGGATTATTACCTATTATAAACACACATTGCAACTTCAATCAAATTCCCTTGAATTTCCACTCTTCTTTATTTATAGCCTACAGGTGGGTGATTGGGAGGTTGTCACATAACAGAATATGACATTTTTATTGTAAGTAATGAGAGGATATGTCCAGAAATTCTAATGAATATGAAAATACTTGGAGACTACTGTCCTCAGCTCTCATTCAACCTCCTGGTACAGTAACATTGACATGTTGCTAAACTGTTTTTTACTTTCAGGTTTGGAAAAAGATATTTAACTCTGTATTCAATAAAATATGAGTTATAAAAAAAATACCTTTTTAGTGCATACAATTTTTCACTCTATTTCATATAACTTAGGCCAAGTGACTTTACTATGAATTTTTAAATTCAGTTTTCAAAAACCTTCATTATGCCACCTGGAAGCATTTAAGTCCATGAAGCCAATAAATTATAAAATAGTATAATAAAGTAGCTCAAGTATGCCACAGCTAAATTAACGTCTCTTTTATATTGTAGAATCTAAAATATCGCTGAATCTTTTTGAATGAAAAATATA
This sequence comes from Cephalopachus bancanus, assembly GCA_027257055.1. Taxonomy (NCBI): domain Eukaryota; kingdom Metazoa; phylum Chordata; class Mammalia; order Primates; family Tarsiidae; genus Cephalopachus; species Cephalopachus bancanus. Next base: position 6,879 of record JAPVLO010002255.1, on the reverse strand, counting down.
TTTTGTTTATCATGCAAAACAAGTTAGGAATTGATCATAAAGTAGCCACTCCTGCCTGTATAGGGCATAAATAAGACCATGAAGTCTGACTCCTCTTATCTCAGAACTCTGGATCCATACATTTTTTTCCTTCTAGCTCGTACCTCATGAAGAACCCAATTCTTCTCACCCATTCTAGTGGAGTTAGCTTCCCTTAGCAGTACCTAGCCTTAATTTTCTCACTACTTTAAACAAAACTTTTGCAAATAGGATCCATTCTCTCAGAACCACCGTTGAGCTGTCATTTGCAAAACAAACTTTTTTTTTTTTTTTTTTTGAGTTGGAGTCTCACTCTGTCGCCCAGATTGGAGTGCAGTGGCTCGTTCTGTCGCCCACACTGGAGTGCAGTGGCCGCTCCCGGCCACCGCATCCTCGACCTGCTGGCTCCAGCGATCCTTTCGCCTCAGCCTTCCTAGTAGCCGGAATTACAGGCATGTGCTACCACGCCCGGCTGATTTTTTGATTTATTGTAGAGATGAGGTCTCGCCGCCCAGGCAGGTCTCAAACCCGCGGGCTCAGGCAATCCACTCACCTCAGCCTCCCAAAGGCGCGGGATTACAGGCTGAGCCACCGAGCCCAGCTGCAAAACAATCTTTAAACTTCTGCACAGAGGGTGCTAATTTTTACCGCATCACTTCTTCCAGAAGTCACAATGTTTCCATGTCTGCGGGGACTCCAATCTCAATGGAAGAACACCTGAACATGAAATTTCATGCATCTTATTCGGGAGATATTTGGAAAGTGCTTTCCTGAGGAGCTCTCAAATTCCATCAAAGAATGGAATTCTGAGTCCTTCATTGAGGACATCTCCCAGATGCATCATCTGGGTCATTTTCATTTATCTGTATCGCTTAGGCGTTTTGTTATGTTTTGTTTCCTGATCTGACTCTAATTATCGAGTTTATTGAATATACAGCAGGTGCAATTTTCCTCTCTGCACAGGATTATATACTTGTTTATTTTGAAAGAAAGACATTTATGCTTTTGATAGCTTGAATAACTCCAGAGAAAATAATGGGTTGAGTTTGTTTCACTGCTCAGATTTTCCCAGCTATAGAGTAAAGCAGAGATGAGTTTGAGAATGTAGCTAAACAAAGATGTTGTAGCTTTATGCAGGGCTTTCATCATAGATATGGTTCTCCAATCAAACTGGTTCTCTTAGATAGGAGTTCTTTTCTTCTTTGTAAACACAGAAGGATGTCCGAGATTGAGGAAGCAAAACATTCTTTTGTTCTGATTTATTGTGTGGAGAATTAATGTAGCTGCTGCAACGTTTTTATACACTAGTTGAATTGTTGACTGGTTATCATTTATTGCATTATTAATTCCACTAACAAGGTGAAGGAATCTCATTTTCCTTGATCTCTTTGTTGCAACATGACATATACCATCTGAAACGTTTCGTGAGCTTATTCCAGTTAGAACTCACCAGAAAATTTTATTCTGGGGGATCGCTTCTTTAATAGGCAGGATAGTTTTTGAAATATAGAAGAGTGGACCTTTGACCATTGTTTCGTTAAGCACTAGCCAGGCCATGTGTTCTTTGAGTTATGGTCACTATGTTTTATGTTTGCTTAGCTTTGGCCCCCTCCCTTACCTTGGACAGGTGAATCTCTCTCTCTCTCTCTCTCTCTCTCTCTCTCTCTCTCCTCTCTCTCTCTCTCTCTCTCTCTCCCTCCCCCCTCTCTCTCTCTCCCTCTCTCTCTCTCCCTCCCCTCTCTCTCTCTCACTCACCCCTCTCTCTCTCTCTTCTCTCTCTCTCTCTCCCTCTCTCTCTCACTCACTCTCTCTCTCTCTCATTTACTTTCTAAATAAACTTTGTTTGAAAACTTTGGGGGAAAAAAGAGTGGATCTTTTTTAATGGAGATGAAGATTCACAAAGAGAGCCTAGGAATCTCATTTGAGGAGGTCTGGTAGAATAAGATGAATCATCAGAAGTGGATTTGCTTGTGTTCTTGCTCTTTCACAGTTAGTTATTTCATATTAAACTCTATGTTATTTTATTTCTTCAAGAAAAAAAGGGTTTCAAACACATCTAATTCTAAGTACAGACAAGTTGTTTCAGATAAGCCAAAAGAAAACAGACATTTTCTTTAGAGTAAAAGATAGTTTGCTTTCAAGTAAAAAGTGATCTCTATTTTCTGATTTAAAAAAAGAAAAACAAAATGTAGTGAGAGGAGCCAAAGTGCTGTCACTCACCTCATCCTTGAAAAACGCTTCCCAGGATTGTGAGTGAGCTGCCACACAGAGACACGTTTCTACAAGATTCACAACAGAAGTGAGTACTTGGCGGACCCTCAATATGGTCTCTTCAGAGCCCTCATAAATCAAACCAGATTTATCCAAGATTGTGGCATGGGAGAGGCCAAGCTCAAACAGACCTAGTTGAAAGTGTATTTTATAGAACTGAATCACTGTGGCTTAAGAATATTCTTAAATGTAAAAGTCGAATTAGACAGAAGCTACTTTAAATCATCCTCATTAGCAACCTGACACGTTTAACTGTTGATGGGATAAATTGAATATATAAGTTTCACTGGAGTTTTTCTTTTTTTAACGAGGGGTGTGTGTGTGTGTGTGTGTGTGTGTGTGTGCGCGCGCGCGCGTGCCTGTGTGAGCATATTTCCTATTTTTTAAATCTCTTGAATGTTTATGGCAAAGCATGTTGTCACCAAATTGCAAATGGGTTCCATTAGCAGATTTTTTTGAGAAGTCTTATTCTAAGTGACTATTCAAAGAGGTAAGTCTACATTTGAGGAAAATACTCTTCCACAACTATTGGTCATTGACTTAAAAATGAATATATGTAAACTGATACTAAGTCTTTTTCATTTTCCTATTATTCAGGTATTCTGGCATCAGTAGAATTCTCCTTTTATTCAAACTTTGGAAAGTTAACATTCTGGGTACCTCCTCTCCTCGCCCAACAATGATCTTTTGTATCTTCATCCCAGTTGAAGAGCCTGGCACACAAACAGCCTAGCCTATTCATTCCTAGAGCAATTTTACACATGCAAGACTGAAGCCAAGATTAATGTCTTCATCCCAACATACTCACTCAAATACATTCTGCTTATGTTCAAACACTGAAAAACGTTAAGATGAGAACATGTTCCTGATCAATATGTCTGCTCAGGCTCACGTAGCTACCCCTTTGTTGCAACTCAATCATCCAAATGGATTTTTAATAGAATGACGTTTATTTGGCCCAACTAGAGGTCTTCCAACAGGCCAGAGATGGCGTCACCTGCACGGGTGGTGGTCTTGGCTCCCCACTGGAGCAGGGCTCCTGCCAAGCTTGAGAAATCCCTCACATTGACTCTCAGACTGCCCAGGCAGCAACTTCAGTCTGGGATCCCTTTGGAAAGGAAACTCTAGAACTCTACACTTTCACTGGCCAGATATTTAGAATAAACTCTATGTCCTTGCTGCTGGCAGTTCTTCATAGGGTTCTTTCTTTGAGATTTTGGATAGCAGTAAAAAGAAATGTCCCTTTCACAGGCCACAAAGAAGTGAGTGATGAAATAAATATTATTAAAGGTATACAGGTGGAACCAGAGAAAACATCAAGTATGACAGATGAGGACTGAAGGAGAATGGTTTAGGAGAAACAGCTGGATTCCATCCATAAAGCTAGGGGTATATAAAACATGACAGAGATGTACTAAAGACTGGTCCATATTCTGGGTATCAATATACAGACCCAGGAGCACAAGAGAAATCCTGAAGGACAAGGGTTGGTGAAAATAGCAGATACTTTGGGGTGATTTTATGCAAGACAACTTCTAAAAGAATGGGTGGCCCTTCCTAAGTTCTATTGCCCAGTGTAATAAAAAATAAAAGTCAAATCCAATACCTGACAAATATTTAGTGGGTTTTTTCCTTTCCAATTTATTTTCTGATGATTTAGTAATGTTCATTTTGCAGTTTTTCTTTGTCCAAGAACAATGTCACCATTATTCTAGTTAAATTTTACTTTATCATGTAACTTCAAAGACAAAATTCATAAGACACTCTAACTATGATCTTATTTTCTGGATCCTTTTGAACTGCAGATATAACTGCTAGATTGTTCCAGTTACTTTTCTTTTATATCTTTACCTAGTTTTGGGATTTAATTTAAAATAAGTTTAGTTCTCAAAAAGTTACCAAAAATGTCATGGTACTTCTCCTGATGGCATAAAACATTACCAAAATCGTGGTTAGGAAAAATTCAGCTGAGCCATGCAGAAACACAATGACTAATAACAGTTTTTGCCATTTACTTTTCTTTGATTTTTTTTTTTTTTTTTGAGTTGGAGTCTCACTCTGTCGCCCAGTGGAGTGCAGTGGCCGCCCCCGGGTCACCGCAGCCTCGCCCCGCTGGGCTCCGGCGATCCTTCCGCCTCACCCTTTCCCGTGTACCCGAATTACAGGTGCGCGCCACTACCCCGGCCGATTTTTTGGTTTATTGTAGAGATGAGGTCTCGCTGCCCAGATGGGTCTCGAACCCGCGGCTCAGGCAATCCACTCCCTCAGCCCCCCAAAGGCGCGGGATTACAGGCTGAGCCACCGAGCCCGGCTTACTTTTCTTTGAAATCACACTTATTATAAATGGAAAATTTTAAAAACAAAATGTTTTGTTTTTTAAAAAAAGTTATCTACAAAAGGGGATGAGAAAGTAGTTATCATTTGCTAAGAAAAATTAATGCTATGAGCTAGATCTTGTTCTACCAACTTGAACCAATCAAAACTTTCAAAAATACTGGATGGAGTCACTAGCTGGAATTTAGATATTTAATTGACTCCAATATCAATGTGATCAACTTGCTATACAGGGGTCAGCGTGTTTTTCTATGAGGGTCAAAATACTAAATACATTATGCTTTGTAAGCCATAGGATCTAGGTTTCAATGTTCAACTTTGCTGTTGTAGCAAGAAAGCAGTCAGAAATACATAATATGTAAAAAAATAGGTGTGCCTGTGCTCCAATAAAACTTTATTTACAAAACCAGGTGGTGGGTCATATTTAACCCAAGAGCCACACTTATCTGCCCTCTGAATTATGCCATCAATTCTCTTTACAACAATAAACTTCTCCCCTATGATACATCCACATTTTCCATCTTCGCCCTTTTGCCACACTCTGACTCTTCCTCCTTCCCATGCTATTCCTCATAAATTTCAAAATATAAAACCCTCTTCCCAAGTTTCTGCTGTCATCACACTTCATTGCAAGGTTAGTCTTGTTATGTTGGAAAGTTATAATCTTGTTCAAAGTTCCCTATTAAACAGACTGCATTGTGTGTTTATTTGGGAAAGGAGGGCTCTAGGTATAATTCCTGGGGAGATTAGAGAACTGGAGAATTTATGAAAATGTGTGCTTATTCCAAATACAGAGTGAGCTCATCATACCCAAAAGTCAGAGTAATGAAAAGTGACTACTGTTTGAGCAAAGTTTTTGAAAGATAAAAATTAAAAAGGTTTATGACTCCAGGAGTTGGGAAAAATAAAAGGAGCTACTTTTTATTTGAATAAACACAATTTTGCAAATTCACATAATTCAGTGAGGAATTTTAATTGTTCATATTTCAATGCTTACAACTTTTGCATTGTGAGGCATATTTAAGCTTTTGCAATAAGATAAACTTTCTCCATTAGAGAAACATGAAGTCACTAAGAGGGCTGAATTTGAAATTTCTGTCTGTACAGTCATGTGTCACTTAATGAAGATAGGCTCTAAGAAATGTATCCTTAGATGATTTCATCAATGTGTGATCATAAAGGTGTACTTACACAAGCCTAGATGGTATAGCCTACTAAATACCTAAACCATATTATGTACCCTAATGCCCATAGACTACACACCTGCACAGCATGTTACTGTACTGAATACGGTAGGGAACTGTAACGCAATGGTATTTGTGTATCTAAGCATATTGACATGTAGAAAAGGTACCATAAAAATATGGTACAAAAGATGAAAAGTGGTTTGCCTGTATAGGGCACTTACATGAATAGAGCTTGCAGGACTAGAAGTTGCTCTGAGTGAGTCAGTTAGTAAGGAGTGAATGAATGTGAAGACCTAAAGTATTACTGTACATTAGTGTAGATTTTATAAACACTGTACACTCGGGCTACACTAAACTTGTTTCAAAAATAAATAATTGTGCTATGATATTTCAGCTATAACATCACTAGGCTATAGGAATTTTTTAGCTCCACTATAATCTTATGGGACCACCATCATATTGAAATGGCTATTAGTGACCTAACCATGGTGACTCCATTGTATAGTTGTTCTTCCAGCTTGTCTCCGCGAAACTGCCCTAACCATTCCAGTAAACAGTATACCACATCTTGTTGGTAGAACTCCAAGGACTTTCTAGTCACCAGCTGTGCCAGGGACATAAAGTTAACTGAAACTCCGTAACGGTCAAAAGTTCTCATTTTGGTTAAGCCATTGCTCTGTGGACTATGGTGGACACTCATATAGAGTGTTGGCCTGCTTCCAGCCTTCTCGCCTCCTTGGCTCACAAATGGTGGCCACTTATGAAGGCCTGAAAATCTGCTAAACTGCCTAGCACTGGCTCACCATCACCCCGACAACCCCCCAGGTAAATATTAGGGTGCTGGAACCCAAATTAATTTTTTTTTTTGAATTGGAGTTTCACTCCATCGCCCAGACTGGAGTGCAGTGGCCGCTCCCAGCCACCGCAGCCTCGACCTGCTGGGCTCCAGTGATCCTTCTGCCTCAGCCTTCCGAGTAGCTGGAATTACAGGCACGCACTAACCACACCCCGGGAATTTTTTGATTTATTGTAGAGACAAGGTCTTGCCAAGTTCCCAGGCGGTCTCGAA